>BGPR01000007.1:366154-419760 GCA_013235015.1 Araneus ventricosus | reverse complement strand
GCTAATATGAAATATTGTATTCAAATACAATTCGCCAGTTCGGCAATACAATACTAGACAGTTTTAAAGTTAAATTTAATATCATCACACAATAATCATTTTAAATTACAACTAACCCAGTGTTTGAAATATAAGCAACTTCGGGAATCATTTTCAGAATTCTTAGCGTACACTTATACGAAGCAAAGGTACAAATTTTTACAGATAATTGTAAATTGTAAGAAAAAAATAAGAAATCATTGATCAAAATTTTGTAGATACGCTGATATGAAATATTTTGTTCAAATTCACCTTACTTAGAAATCCGTTGCTCTAATAATAATACATAAAAGAACGTATTCCATACCTTTGCGACATTTTGCTGCCTTTTATTCATGGCTAGGAGAGTAGCAGCTGCGGATTGGTGATCAGCTAAATCCACGAAACAATATGGATCGTTTCCAGGCTGAAACAAAAAACAAAACAATTTTAAAAACTTTGCATAAATTAAATTTCTAATCAAAAGTATAGTACTTGTTAGAACTTGCTAAAAAAATATAGGAGACGTTCTATTCATAAATTATTCGTGGATCCTGTTCGTTTTTCCGGTGGTGGTCAGATTGAACATTTATAATTTTATGAACTTTAAAATTTCATTTTTCATTTAATTCATTTAATGTTAATTTTCATTAACTTATTTAGTTTTGTAATTGTAGCCTTTCAAAGCTGGAGTATTCTTTTGTAAACACACTGTATTTTTGTGTTATGAACTCTTAATAATATAATCTACTTTCGACAAAAGAAAGTTTGTGGATTGGCTGCAATTTTAGCAATAATACTACGATAGTGTCTCACTTATTACTGAAATTTGAAAAGCATATATGTTATAAAGTAAATTTAAGTCGAAACACATTACTATGATTGCTGTATTTAATACCAGACCTAAGTGAAAACATTATACAGGGTGGTCATAAGTTATTGGACCCATTTCAAAAACTATTTTTAAAAAAACTAATATTGTTATAACTACGGTATTTTTAAATGAGAGAGCTTTTTAAAATGATTTTTTTTCAGATAGGTAGCGCGCCGTTACTGTGTTCTAGGTGGTCGTAAATTATTGGACATCTGCTATTTTTGAGATACATTATCTGCTAAATTATTAAAGATAGAAGAAAAATAGAATCATGTATTTGCAGGGAATTTTACTCTGTTTAATTTGCTAAATCAATTGTAATTCGAAAACTGAAAAGTTTTCGAAATATTCAAGAAATACTTAAAAAGGAAAAACGCAGTTGTAACATTTTTTTTATTAATTTTTGAAATGGGTAAAATAATTTATTACCACCCTGTACAACGCAAAAGTAGAATCTTTTTAAATATATACGTGGGCTTAACTCATAGAAAATTCCATCATCCCTTTGGTTTATTTGCGTGTTTGAGAGTAAAAAGAATTAGGGAGTGTCATTTTAATAGTTCACAGGATTCCAATTATATGCATTTACTTCACCAACATATTATTTTCCATATACAAAAGAAAGAATAAAGCTGTCTGTGTTTCATCCAAACTAAACGACATATCATTATAAACCTATGTCTTCTCCAATAAAGTCACTTTTATTTTAACCAAACCTTTGATCACAGAGAAGCTTCATTTCATGACACTCGTTAATGGGATCCTTTCAACCAAATGTGCTTAAATATTTTATTGGCTGAAGTTTCATATTTTTAGTTTACATCATTGGAAGACGTGATAAAATACGTCATATCTCGTTGAATCATCAAAGTAATGGAAACTCCAATAACCATCTGTTTTGGTAATTTCATATGTGTTGTCGAATGTCATATAAATTATTGCTTTGTATTTTTCTCATTCAATTGGAGAACAAAGGATAACGATAAATGCTTGCTGTTTCATACAGGAACATTAATGGGCTTAAAATTAACTTCAATACAACAAAACAGAAAATAGTCCAGAAACTTTGTAGTATAAAATGATTACAAGGGTAGTAAGTCTACGGATCTTTAAACCAATATAGCAAAAAAATCAGTATTAAAATCCTAGGTAAGATCTTAGGTGTATGATTATCTTTTATAATGTCGTATTTACATTATACCAACTATAAATGTAGCAGCGTGTATTTCAGTAACGGAACAAAACTTTTTTGGTACTGTTTTTTCCTGCATGTTTTCTGTCGTCTCCTTGATTTGAGAACAAGCAAAAGACAATTAAATTCTCATTTGACGGACATAGCTAAATGTTATCTGAGTTTACCTTAAAGCAGGAAAATGCTTTTGTGCAAAATATTAAGCTGCATCCCTTTGTATTGGCATGAATCCACAACCAAAAGACAATAAGTATGCAAGAAATTATCTCACTTGAGTACTATACAGTGTCCTTAAATATGAACCTCCTGGATGGGTACTTGAAATTCCCTATGAGGTAAATTAAAAATATCCCTTATTAAACTGTGTTTTTTGAAAAAAGTATGACGAAACACTTAGATGCAAAGAAAATTGGAAAGTACTACTGTTAACTACATAATGTCATGCTGAATGCCGTTTGTTAGTCAAAGCAGTCAGTGAAGCTAGAATCATTTAGATATTTGTGTTTCATCCACGATGAATCCCAAAGCTTGGTGGTGGACAAGTATCCCAAAGTCCTTCAGTGTCAAAATGACACAATCCCGCAGAGCTCCATAATTTCGTCTACTTCTTTTGGTTTACTTGGGGATCGATGCAAGGTGTACTCTCCAATAACGCTTGACTAATAACGCGACGTGTTATTAATTGAAGTGCTTTGCGTCGTTGTGACCCGCCCTGACGGGACTCGCGACGGCAGGACCATTCGCAGGGGTCGGTAATCTTTGGTAATTTCGAGAGAAATCGGCGAGCGTTTTCAATATTCGGGTTCCCACCCCATCTAATTACATATATTCCAGTTGTTCAGCCAGTCGCCGAATGCTCAGATCCAAAATATCACTCTGTTATTGGAGGATAAACTTTCTCTTAACAGGCGTGGATTTTCACTTCAAGAGTCGCAATTCACTGGAGCACACAAGCCTGGGAAGTTTTGAACCATAAGTTTTAGATACATAATCAAGTGAAGGCCTTGAGTTTAACGGGCATTGAAGCAGGGAGGAATAAATGGAGTAACAATTCGCCCGATTATCCGCGCTCGCCTCTACTCTTAATGGTATGTTCCTTCAATTAAGTTCGCCCGCGTTTCTATAGCTAGGGGCAAAGAACATTATAGCTTGGAAATGCTAATGCTCATGTTGGACTCCTGCGAGAGAAATTAAACCAATAGCTTGTTCGGACGTAGATTTATAGTGAAGTATTTTCTACTTAATATCTGGCTAGAGTCGAGAATCGTGTTCGCACTTTTAACTACAATTACCTTTCACCTTAACGGCTGGACTCCCATGTAATAAATAAAAGTCGTTACTGCAACCGTGCTGTAAAAGCGAAAGACTATAAACATTGAAATAAGGGTCTGTGTTTATTTGGAATACATATTCCGTGTAACTGATTTAAAATCATTTCCACACCGTAACACTGAATCATTCGATCTTCCCTTCGAGAAATCGTTTACTTTGGCAGAATCTTTATTTAGGATATTTGTTAAAGATTTCCGCGCAAAACTGGGCATTTGTCGATGGATTTGCGCTTAGAAATATTGCTGGTAGCAATTATTTTGAATTGTAATACCCTCTCTGGTTCTTTTATTAAGCTTTCGCTTGGTTATCAAGAATTTGGCAAAATGTCGTCTCTATGAAATATCTGTCAACTCTCTGAGACAGTAAAATTATTTTTATCCGTGGTTACCTTTAATAACTATGTTTGCATTTTTTCTCTTAAAATTGAAGAAGAAATAATGATTCTTTTTTGTTTGTTTTTTTGACTTTCTCATTTGTAAACATAGCACAATAATTTTTTTGTTGTCGGCAATTATTTTGAAATATTTTCCACATTTTGAAAATCATATGTTAAGATTTTAAAAACCAAAATAAAACCTCAAACTACAGATTTAGGCACGCAGAAAACAATGAAACTTCAAATGTATATTGAAGTACATATGACCTCCATTTAAATAGATTTTCATTTTAAACCAAGACAAATGATTAAGTTACAAATTAAGGCGCGATAATTTCAATCTCCGACTTTAGTTAAAGTGTTCTCTACTAGATTTCAAATTAAAGAACTAGCTCAATATTATTATTTCAATATGCTATTCATTCTTGAAAATACAGTTTATTTTTCATTTTTTTTTCAGTTTGGAATTGTTTAGAAAAAAACCAGCGTAGTTTCCAAGAAATTTTTTGTTCACTGCGTAGAGCTTAAAGGTTGAATTCAAAGATCATACCACTTACTTTATTATTAATCAAGAGATTTTATTTTTCGTTGCACTCTTAAGATTTTGTTAAAGTTTCTGTTCCTATAGTCAATGTTTGACTCGTATATAGCCAGGTCATTGCGTTCCAAAAATGGCATTCCAACACCGACAGAAGAAAAGTTATGCAGTAGTAACGCAATTAAGAATCCACTGTGTGTAACAGTAAGCACTGAGCGCTGTATTGTTCCAAAATTAATTATTGCAATATTAGTAAACTATTGTGCAATTTGTGAGTTAGTTTAGTTTTGCGTAAAACACTTTTCTAACATACTTTTTTAAGATACTGCTGAAAACAGTGAATCGGAACTCCACTAATGCCAGTTGCTTTTTAATTGTGTAACTACGTCCATTATTCTTCCATACCCATTTACATCAGATGAATTCAAGAAGACATAATATACATTTCATTTCGATTCTTTAATTTTTCATGTTTTTCTCGACTATAAGAACTTAATTTTCACAAAATGCCAAAATATAATTATTGTATTTTAAGTCAAGTGTTATGCATTTTGTAAAGCTTATATGTAAAGCGCAGTTTAGTTTTGCAGAATAAACTGTTTTAATATACTGCTGAAAACAGTGAATTCGAAATCCATCAAATGCTAGTAAGTATTTAATTGCATAACCACGCCTATTTATCCTTCATACCTATTTGTATCTGATGAATTCAAGAAAACATAATACACATTTCAGTACGATTCTCTAATTTTAATGCTTTTGTTGACTTGCAGTTAATTTTTCATAAATGCTTTATGTGGGTAATACCATTAGAAATTACGTAGCTCTGCTTTCCTATATCGTTTCTCTTTGTTAAAACCTTACCATATCCTTCTTAAGAAAAATTTCTCCAAGCTGTGCTTTTTTTCTCTATTGGACCGTCCTCAGTCATAAATTCAAAACACATAATAAAGAAGCACAGCATTTCAAACGAAAACCGTCTGTGCTTTTAAACATTATTTAAAATAGGGTTAAGCTTGCACAAACAACACTTACGTATCTCTCATGAATTATGTCCGTAACTTTACATTCCCCCTTGTCATTATAACAAGAAAGATAAAAATGTTAAGGAAACACTACAGACATAAAGCGAGATTTTATAAAAACAAAAACATCTTTCTACCATATCCATATCGCTTCGCCTCAGCACATTATTTCACCTTATTATTCAGCATTTATTCGGAGTGCTTCGCGTTCTGTCAGAAAAATGCAAAGATAAATTCCCCTCTTCCATAATAAGTAACATTCTCAGGGTCCTTTCTCACCTGTTCCCTTCATACATATATGCATTATCATGTATGCATTAACGAGCGTCAAAGGAGTCAACCACTTTTTTTCACTGATATAAATTAAATTAACCTTTCTTTTAGTTACGAAGCTCAGTATTGTTCGAGCAACCGGCACAGAAACGGTTATAATTTAGGAAGCATGAGTTAAATTTGAAGGGAAAGTTTATTATAATCACTTCATCATTAAACCTTTTCACTGAGGCCCTTAATACAATAAAATGTTTCAAGTGCTGCCATAAATATTAACTTAAATTTGCAGCGAGAAATATTCTGATTAAATGAAATATCCAGTAGTAAAAATAAGACTTAATTAGGCAATGGGAACTGAAAATTATGAATTTGTTTGATGGTTCAAATCTGAATTTGCAATAACATTATGTTAGAAACTTCCTAGTTGTAAATGTGCCAACACAAGAAACTGTTAAATGGATCTGAATGAATACGTACATTATAAATAAGATATCTAACATGAAAATCATCTATTTACTACAGGACTGGATAGTATAAAATCTTTTATCAGTTACATTATTTGTACAGTGTTATTACTTTTACCAATATTCATTAAAATGTGAAATGATTTATTTAATTTCTTCCAAAGGAATAAATATAAACAATATTGATTTTAAAACAGCTTAGGAAGATGGGTTGTTTTTTAATTGGACATCTATTTTCTACGAAGTACTTGAATAAGTTATATCAACGTCTATTTTGAACGTCCTATTGGAATAAGTTAAATCAATGTCTATTTTGAACGTCCTATTCGAATAAGTTAAATCAATGTCTATTTTGAACGTCCTATTTTAATAAGTTAAATCAATGTGTATTTTGAAAGTCCTATTTGAATAAGTCAAACCAAAGCCATTTCTTCAAGATCGCTATTATTGTAGAACCTCCTTTTTTTCAACCATAATCAGATGATAGCGATGAAGCCTCAATTGGCATCCCATTCTCCAATATCCCAGCACTACAAAGTGGGAGTATGTTTAATAGCAAAACGAAGGATTTAGCATGCATCTTTCCACATACATAACGGATCTCCAGCACAGTGAAGTCAACTCAAATGAGGACATAGTCCCATGGCTCACGTAACTGTGCATGTCATCTAACATTTAACTGCAGGTTATCTTTGACTGTGTTTGTATGTGAAGTCTTTTAGGTTAATGCGAGATATGCTGCCGATTCTAAAATTAAATTCGCATGAATTAATTTGATTTGGTATCGAAGACGTGACCTGCGATTTCACGAAACTGTGCACGATTGAACACCCACACAGACCCAGCCTACTCGGAAGGGTGTAAGGTCCAAACTATGCACGATAACTGCATTTAAGTGACGAATACGAAAATTAAACAAAAGCTCTAACGACATAGGTACATAAAATGCTCCTATGAAACTAATTTAAAGCATATTTGATTCGTTGGATTTTTTTAGATTCATAACTCCGATGAAAGCTAATCGTATTATTTTACCACTCTTGTGTCGTAGTAAGAATACAACCTCCTAGGGCCACTTAACATGCAAAACTAATATGAAAATGTAGGCCTAAAACAGAATATATGCACAGCATACAGGTATATAACAAACCGTCACCTTCAATACAGTCTTAAAATGAATCGAGAAATTATTATGAGACTCTATCCGATTACTTTGACGGACTCACCAACGGTGTTGTTAGGCCCATGTGATTAAAGAGCCTTCAAAATTAGAATTTATAATTAGAAACGAATCATTAATCGTCACTTAAAGTAATTAAAGAAGTCCATTTAATGAATTAATTTGAAGTTTCTTCCCAAAGGTACGGAAAGTTTTGAATACAATGTGTAGGCTTAAAATAAACATGAAACAAAGACTTTATCTAGTGCCTATCTATCTATGAAATATCAACAAATCTGAAGACACATTATATAGCATATGCTCGCTAGTTTTATTTCCGACTCTACAGATTCTTATCTATCTCATCATACGATTTTGTTTGTCTTTCCCCCAAAGATACGCAAAGTTTTGAATATAATCTGTAAACTTAAAATAAGCCTGATACAACGACGTTATCTAGTACTAATCTATCTCCGAAATATCAACAAGTCTAAACGCATAATACAATACAATCTGTAGGTTTAACATAATTATGATACAACAACTTTATCTAGTGATTATCTATCTGTGAAATGTCAACAAATATAAACGCCCATTATATAGCGTATGCTTATTCGTTTTATTTCCGACCCTAAACATTCTTATTTATAACTCGCCGTACCATTTTGCTTGACCTGAGCATAGCAATGTTATAAATATTGTTACAGATTCTTATAATACTGATAATGAAATGCTACGAACTCACATAAGTAAAGGAACGTTAATTAAATACTCGTTTTCAAATAGAAATTGCGTCTTTGCTCTCGAAAGATCGTGATTATTTTATTTCAAAATAATACGAAGATTTAGCAAAATGAACGAGTCATTAATGTATTTGAGATAAAGAAATAACGGGATGGGATAAAATTATTCACAATCTGTATGAAAGTTAATATAAAAGAATAATATGTCATTAAATGACTATGAAGTAAATAATATTACGAGATGAATACTAGCACGAGAAAAAAATCCAGGAAGACTTCCATAATCACATAATTTTATTCTCATCTGAATTAAAAAGTTTCAAATATTTGAATAAGGAAGGAAAGAGAGAAATGTCATTTTGTTTTTAACATTTTCACCTTTTATTGTATATAACTTACAGATTTCCAATGACCTAATGAAAATAATAAAAATTAACATATATAGCTCAACCTACTTTTTACAATCCTTAAAATTACAGACTTATTCCCTCAACAACTCTAAACCTGCAAAAAAATTGTTTAATTTACGTGTCTAATTACATCCTTAATTATTCAAACAAATTAATTGGATTTTTATTCTCGTACGTTCTGTAAAGTTTGAAACAATGGCATAAGGAAGGACAGTGGGAAATGTTATTTTGTTCGCAACATTTTTAACATCTTATTGCATATAATTGACAGATTCCTAATGATCTATAAAATAATAAAAATTAACATTTATAGCTCAATTTACTTTTCACAATGTTTAAAATTACAGACTTATGCCCGCAACAACTCTAAACCTGCAACACAATTGTTTAATTTATGTGTCTAATTACATCCTTAATTATTCAAACAAAATAATTGATTCTAGTTACTTTTCATGTCCACCTATCTATCATCCTTGACATAAGCTTGTTCTCGGCCGCGAATCATTAGACAAATTATTTCAATTGAATGGGGTAATCGATCAACAAGATTAAATAATTAAATCTAAAATTACTAGCGTGGTTTATTCTCAGTACTGATTACTCGCAATCCTCTAGTTTACGAAATATTAATATTTATGTGGTTAATAAAGACATGTAACTGCTCTCGCAGTCTGCAAGATGTGTTGTTGCAATCATCTATTAAACAACGCTAAGTTGTTAAATATTTCAGTCACATTTTGGGCGTTGGCATAGGCTTTTCAGAGATCTCGAGACTTTGAAAAATGTGAGCTATTCCTGAATACCACTTTAAATTTTATATGAAGAGTAACAATAAAATACTTTGTTGTAACACGGTACATATCTAAGGTAGAGATTAGTGATTAAAAGATTGAAACGTAAACAAAATCTTGTTTGAAAAGGTTTCATAAGTCTCTTTATCTTATTGCTTTTATTTTTAGTGACATATTTGCATCAAAACAAATAAAATGAAAAATGCTAAAATTAAATGTAAAATGAATTGTTTACAAATATTATATAAGTCAGTTTAAAATTTGCAACAAAAATTCAATGTCAATGCATAATATAAAATATCTTTCAGTAACATTATTACCGAATACATGAAGAATTCATGTATAAAAATGATCATTTTCAAAATTAATATTTTTTCACATATTGAACACTGAATCACTTATTTCTTCTTCATTTTTTCCTATTCAAAATCTAATAAGTTATATCAATCAATCCATGGCAGAAATGGCTTAAATGTCATAAAGGCTATTTTAAGCTAATTATCATTCATAAATATATTTTAAATTTAATTTAATGAGGTCACGGCAAATTATGACATTATTAAAGTTATATTAAAAAGTTCAGAAACTAAGACGTCCTATTTGGATATCAAAGTAAAGATAATGAATGTACGGTTGTCAAAAATTAATTTATAGTCATATTATATTGTCACTTTCATGATTTAAATTGATACTAAAATAATACAATTTCTAAACATATCTATTTCATACATCACTTTTTCTTACTAATTATTCTTATTAACTGCCGAATTATCTAGTTTTGTGTGTATGTGGAGAAGAAGAACTAAAATACTTTGAAGATCTTAGCTGGAATCGAATGTTTTCACCTTTGATACAAAAAACCCTTTTACCTCAAAAATTAACTTAACACAAATATGTTGATATTAAACAAAATGTTGAATCATTCTAATATGTCCATCAACTGTGATATATATATATATATATATATATATATATATATATAAGCAAAAACAAATTGTTTTGGAAAATACAAAAATTAAATATATATATATGGCAGTAATATCTTTTTTTATTCTTGAGTTATTAATTACTTTACATATAAAAAGAAAACTCAACATTTACAATGATGTGTCAAAAAAGTATAATGTTTCCCCTGAATGTTTCAAAATTGGGTTTTCTCCTTATTAAGGCGAATAATTTGATATTGAGCAAAAAAATAATAGATTATTCGAATTTGCAATAATTTACATTGATCAAATATGGAGACATCCTTTTGCTTATAACGTACGTTATATGAATTGCACCGTTTAATTAAAAATGCTTTATATAAATACAGATTTTAATTGTAAGTTACTGATTTCATTTAAAGAAGACAAATAAAGTTAATGTATATACAAGGAAAGGCGAAAAAAATTATCCATCTGCTATATAATACAAATATCTTCTGAAAATGTGTCTCATCGAAATGTATCATTCTTTACAAAATGTTTACTTTTTTATAAAATGAGCCTCTTTTGCCGAAGACATCAAAGACTTTTACTGATTCTCTAAGGAGGCTTTCGGTAAAGGAACCAAATTATTTCAGAACTTCAGCAAAATTCAATCTGGGATTCAAATTTCATTAATGGAGCCTTAGAATTTTTAGATCTGGTCATGTAAAGATTTAGATTGCAAATGGTAAAAATCGTTCTTATCAATTTGCAAGTGTCCGTAAAAATAAATAAAAAATGAAAGTAAATCTCTAAACTGTGGTGCTTTCAAGTGATAAAACATGAAATCATGCTTAAGTTTATGTTTTAACATAATTTTGTTAGCATGAATCATAACATTTAATGTGATAGTTTATAAATTACAATCAAGATCATAAATTAAAGCCCTGGCATGCAGTATTAAAATAGATGCCAATGACCGTTTTATATGGTCATGTAAAAAGTTTAATAATATTACGACTAATATTTTTCCAATATAATACATTTTCGGTCTTCCAGTTCAATGAAGTAAATTTGTGGACAATCTTCCAAACACAAATATTCCAGACTCCACAAATCGCACCTTTCTATGAAACAAAACAATAATTTTGATGTACACTGAAAATATACGGCATTAATTTTATATATATTATGTATAGTTAGATATAAGTAATTTACGTATACGTAATTCGATTTGAATTTTTTAGAAAAAATCGAAGAAACGTGGAAAACTCTTCGCCAAAGATTTAAAACTTGTAACCCTTGAAAATTATTTAGTTTTATGATTTAAATAGTTTAAGGTATGGTTGACACGATACAGTTTTACCAAATTTTAACTAATAATTCGTTTATAACTGAGAATTTTTATAAAAAATTAAGCTTAAAGAACTAATTTTTATTTTATATCTTTATACTGATTGTGCGTCAAAGATATTCATGTTACATGCCTTAAGTAGTATAAAGATCATGAGTATGACGAACTTGATGCGAAAGAAATATTGGCTGGCAAAAATAGCTTTTGTTTGCAGGATTTAAATCCAAAAGTGGCCTGAAAATGAACTACTTCCATTACAATATTCCACACCACATATTTAACATACATTTTCTAACATAATGCATATTAAGCCAGACAATATTTATAATGTTTGTACAACCTAAATGAATTAACACAAAGGCCTACTTCATAAACTCAGTGTTTATTACCGTTTTCTCCCACGCAGATCCAAGAAAGCGATATTTTCTGTAACATAATATTCTCCGTGGAGGTAGACAAAGTTTGTTCAAGTAGAGTATACAGTTTAAAATATATCCTTAAATTCTGAGCTAGGCGAAGCAACGGAGGGGAGTATAAAATTGAGCAGGGTAGAGTTTTGTAACCGTCACCGCACAGAATATTCTGTGGACTTCGATTCCAGTGCATAAACTAACGTTTTTGGCATACAAACTACTAAGATTTTCGTAGATTTCACAGAGTTTCTACTAGAAAGGAATAAGAAATGCGGTGCACGCAGAAAAAAACGAACTGTGTGATACATAGGACGCAAGGTATCTTTAAACTTGCAGAAAAAGGAAGAAAAAATTCCTATGCGTGCCGCATAGCGCGTGAAACATCTAGAGTAATATATGTTAATGAAGTTAAGCCTAAACTTAAGTTTAAAGAAACGTGTTTTAAAATACTTGGGTCTAAGCTATGGAATTTTAGACTTCTTCCCTTTAAAATATAAACTTAGAAAATAATGTTTCTCTTATCCGATGCTCTGAATTAAAAATGTATACGAGAAAATTATTATTTTACGAACTGCAGTATTTTTTGCTCCTTTAGAAGTTTCTTTAACGATACATTTTAAAATAAGCTGGATTTAACCATAATCAGTTATGATAATTTTCAAATAATTCATGTGCTTTTTAATTTCATTGGAAAATAATAACCAATTAAATACTACCAATACCGTAATAAGGTATATTTGAACCGTTTGATTTTAAAAGGGGACTTCTGCAGACTCGGACGAAATTACTTTTTTCCGTTTTCGATTTGATGAAGGTAGTTACATCGTTTGGTGCAAAAATTGAAATTCTGCCATTCACAGTTATGTTTTAGTAAAGCATCAAAGTTTCCGTATTATGTTAGAAGGGAACTTCAGCTCAGAAGAGGATCTTCAACTGACCCTCAAGAGGACTAAAATTCATTTACATCACTATTTTTAACATTAATTTTTGTTTTTAAATCTGAATTTTTTAAAGAACAAATAAATTCTACATTTTCTTTTGTTTTATTTGTATTTAAATTTATTTACAAACAAATTTTGAATTTTGTTTGAGTTTAATTGATATTTCAAGTTTAAATTTTTGCAAATAAAACACTTTTGATTTTGTTTGAGCTTCATTGATATTCAAAGCTTTATAATAATTTCCCCTGCATTTTTTGCTTTAAATCTGATTTTTACCTATAAACGAATATCTTTAAAATTTATTTGGATTCCTTTAAATATAAGTTTACTTGCAAATAAATTAATTTTGAATTTTATTTGATTTTTCCTGATATTCCTGGCTTCTAATTATTTTTTCCTGAAATTTTTTCTGTTTTAAATCTGACTTTTACCAAATTTAAAATTCTATTTTATTTTGGGTCTTTAAATTTATATTTAATCAAAAATAATTAAGTTTTGAATTTTAGTTAAGTTTCATTTATATTCTTGGCTTTATAATATTTTATTCCCTAAAATGCTAAACCTTTTAGACTGTTTGATGTTAAAAGGGGACTTCTGCGAAATTTGTATTTGAATGTTTGCAAAAATTAAAAATTGTAATATTTTTTGGTTGTCGTCAATAGATTCATTTTATACTGTGAAACACATTAGAGATAACTTGGACCCTAATTCTGATGTCGTTTACGTCCCATTCGTTTTTTTCTCCTCCTGTAAAATTTTTAAAAATTCACAAATCCCCTTTTAAAATCAATCGATTAATTTACAAACAGTTGGAAACTCAATCACTGTTTAAACAATTTAATAAGGGACGAAGTTTTTCAATATAAAAATAATGTTATGCTTGTTTTCTTATAAACAGAAGATAAAATAGATTCATAATTTCCAATATATTATTGTTGTACGAAATAATGACAATGAGAATTTTTGTTCAATGCCGAAAGGATTACCAGTCAAATAACCACAGTTACATTTGAAGGCATTTTAGTGAAAGAACGTACAAGTCTTTTAAGTCAAATTCATTTAATCATGCCCTGTGATTTCAAGATTAGAAGGAAAAGATTAGAATAGATATTGCGAATTATTTTAATAACTTCACGTAGCTGCAGATGACAACATAGCTTATGTTTCTCATCAATTCTGAGGTTTGTTCGCGAAAAGACAGCTGTTCAGAAACTCGCATGACAAAGCGAAGTGTTGCAATTAAAATTAGAACAAGAAGGATATCGGTAATTCGCGCATCGATTCTTATTCTCTACTAAGAAATACATTATTTATCGGCTCTACCGGTTCAGCTCTTTGGCAGTATTTTGTATACGGTTTTTCAACAGCGTTTGGGATCTAATAAAAGCAGCTTGATAAAAATATCTGAGAATGTATTTTTATTTTTATAGAATTCCGTTTATTCGATGAAAAATTTATTATTAAGCTCCAAATTATTTGTAAGTTCAAAAAATAATTTTGCTTAAATAGTAAAAGTAAAACTCTGATATATCGTTCTCATTAAGTAAGAGAATTGCAAGAAAGGGAAGTTAATATTAATGATACATTTGATTATAGATTAGAATTAATTCCAGTCTTTATTTGTATTTCATAGGCAGAATAAATGCGTAAATGAAGTTAATAAATTAAGTGTTTTATGCCTATTTATTTTTAGAACAACAAATGCAATCAAATTATCGAATTCTTAAATATATTTAAGAATCCTATCTCTGTATTATTTTCAATACTTTTTATGTTAGACAAAAAAATGTGAATGACAAGGAAAGGTTTTTCTAGCTATTTTACTTTTATAGAATTACACAACATAATTATTTTAAGGTAATTTAGCAATGTAGAATTTTTGCTAATTAAACCATATTAACACAAAAGATCCTTGAAAATGTATTTGAAATGATTCTGTAGAGCGAAATTTCACAACTGAGTCAAACAAAAATCTGTAAGATGTCAGGAAAAATAACCTTACCGTCCTCAGTATTGATTTTTGTTTTGCAAAGTTCGAAAAGAAACACAAGATACGCTATTTTGCTTTGACAGGTGCCTGCGAAAAGAATGTTTTGTCTTCCGTGAAAATTGTCTTTTTTGTACGGAACTGATCTATCTGCGAGTGGCAGAACCACATTTGCCAAAACTTCACTGGCAATGTTGATGAGAAATTGATCCCCTTAGATCCACAGAGTGATCGTAAGTTTTTGAATTCGCCTCGTAAAATACTATCGGAATCTTCAAATCTGTTTACCTCACGAAACTCACTCCAGCTGTCCATCTGGTCTTGATCCCATCTCATACTGCAACTCCAACTTCCCATATCACAAAACTATTTTTACAAAGGCAAAAAAATCTACCAACCCTTTCGACATTTTATATGTACTTTTGTTTTATTTTCATTCTTTTTTTATTTTTATTATTTAAAAGAAGCAATAGAATGCTAAATCGGCCAGAAGCCAGCCTATGTGACAGAAAATGGAACTAATAAAAGAAAAGGGTTCTGGAAGCTCTGAGGATGAACACCCAAGGGAAATTTCGTTTTCGCTCAGAATATTCTGGAATTGTATCGAGATGAAAACGAGACTTGAAGCATGCCCAGTTTAATTTCCAACCTTATGCAAAATTGAAGTAAAAATCAGAGCGGAACTAAGAAGTAAAGCCTGTTCCCAGGAATATGTGTGAACTTGTTTCGTGAATGAGATTCAAAGATTTCTGTTGGGGGAAATTTTAAAGTTGTATTGACTATCAATGAGATGAATGCTCGAATACGTAAAAGGAGAGCACTTCCAAGTGGAAATCCTTGAGTGTCAAGATTCTTTACATCTTTCATATAAGAATGCATGTGTCTGTTCCGATGTTACTTGCATATTCTCTTAATTCCAATGCTCTTTTTCTTCCCTCTTCAGCTTACTGGGAATTATTTACTCACGAGTTTTGAATAGTTTTCCTAAGGAAACACATTTTATACCAGTACAGACTTTGAATTTGTGTCTTATGAGGTTCAATAAAGTCATGAAAACAAGTTAATCTAAAATGATAAATGAATTTATTTGAAAATATATGCTGTATTCTATCAGTCTAACACGATTTTTGCTTCTGATGGTTGTCTCCAGTGCAATAGGCTTCAGGATGCCGTCAAGACTACTATTGCTTCACAGGATATGAATCAAATATTCCTGAAGCAACAGCTAAACTTTTCAGAATGCAGATTGTGTAGTATGAAATCAATTCACGTCAGTAGGAAATATTGAAAAATCTTCCTCATGCGTCAGTTATGCTTTTGATTATGATATGTACTTCAAACTGCAAAAAATACTGAGTTTAATCAATGCTTGAAATCTTCAGACATTTCAGAAAAATATTAGTCTTGATAGATTAGATTAGATATCTTGAAAGAACCTTTTGACTCAGCAACATATAGTTAAATGTGTAAAGAAATGGAAGATTATATACTGATGATAAGCTGCAGTATGTCTGTCTTCATTTTTATTAATTTGTAGATTACTGCTATGACTTTATTTAGAATACATTTACATATATCAGCTACATTCATCAGTTACAACAATAAAATCAAATTATGACATTATTAATTCCTTAATCAAAACTTGATTAGCACGAATAAATTTTTTGTTGTCAAATTCCGTTATAAAAGTAGCATTTATTAGCAGATAGGTGTTAAATGCGCAAACAATGATATTAAACAATTAAATAAATACATAACAATAAACTATTGCCTAACGGTGAATGGTTAAAAATATGGTAGAAATATGATAAATTTAGTTAACATTTTTGCAATACATCAAGAAAAATAAAAACTTAATGAAATATATATGCTTCAATGTGAAGAAACACCGGAAGAAATGGACGATAACAGAAATTTTCTAAAAATGTACTTTATGCATATAGTAGTTTGAATACAGAGATTGAACTAAGAGTTGCAGTATAATAAGATGGCGCTCATATTCAAAATGTATTGATAGCTAAAAATGAAACCGTGCATAGATTTTGTTTTCCTGACTACATCACACATGTTTAACTATGACTTTTAATATTTTTATAGCTGTATACGTTTTCAATATAAGGAGAGAACTTATGTTTCTGCTGATAATATATACTTTTAGGAGATGATCATATTTTATAATTTGCAATGCAGTGTGAACAAAAAGTCCGTAGGTATTTCAAAAGTTTCATGAACTCTCCAGTTCAAAAAATAAGCCTTTTCTATTCAGTTGTCTTTAAATTTTCAAATACTAGGAGAAGTAGAACACAGAAAAAGCATGAAAAGTTAAAATACAACTATTTCGATTCAGCAAATAAATACACTTAACCTTATTAATAACAGAATACATTTTTTAGAAACAAAGCCAGAAGTATTTGAATCAAATTAGTTGATACGTATGAATCCAACCCAGCCGGATTAGATATCCATGCATCTTGTGAAATGTGTTTGTGTTCACTGATACGAAACTAAGTCTTTTTTACCCAATTGGAAATAAATTGTCAAATATTGAATGAAGACTAGTGCATAAGAATATATAATAATTTCTAAAGTTCAAGTAGAACTGTCAAACAGAACGATCAACAAATATATACCTATCCATGGTAATAGTAATATACAATTCTTAAATACAAAACTGAAAGCAGCTGCATTAAATTTGTAGACACGTATGAATCTAGCCCCACAGCGTCTCGTAGGCATGCATATCATGAGCTGCATTTCTGTTCCCAGTTATGAAACTAAGTACGCCGCACCTAAGACACACGAGACCCAGTTAACTTTTCGACTAGTAAAGCGAGCTAGGGTATAGCAAACAACTAGGATAGTCTCCGAATTGATGGGGTGTCAACTTCCTAGTCGTATGTACTTCCAATGAACCAAAATATAACAAAAAATACCGGACCCGAGATCCGGCAAAGGACTTTAACAGCTGAACGTGGTCGGCATCTTCAGGACCCGGACATCAATAATACAACACGTGTCTTCGAAGCTTGAAGATCTGGATATCTGTGGGATTTTATTTCGAGTCCTTCGTGTTCCACTATAAAAAGGCTTTTTTCCTCTCTCTTTATTTTCCTTCGTTTTCTTCATGACCTTATATTCCTTTATCCATCAATTTCGGATTTGTTCGTCCATTACAACTCGTTTCTTATTCGCAATATGTCCCAATTCATTGCCAATGAATGTAACGATGTCTGGTGCTTCGATTTTATCGGTGGAGTCGGATCCTTATGTGTTAAGAGTCATCTAGAAACGGAAAATCGGATGTTGTGAAAGAAGACGAGGCGACTTAGAGCCACAGGCTCTATATTCGATTTTCTTTTATCTTGAGCTACCGACAGATGAAAGAAAATTAAAGGGGAGGGAAATCCATTTTGAGCTTTGGGCTTTTTTTTTCTTATCTCATTTAACTTAAATTTCCGGTGGTATCTGAGAGGGTTTTCTCAGAAAAAGAAGAGCTCATTTTTCGGAACATTTTTCAGTTATTTACTGTCTTAAAGGACTTGACCGGCATTCGAGAGGCTTCAAGTTGAAGAAAACTCGTTTGGTCTTCATCTACCAATGAGCTTTATATGTTTGAGGTAGAGAATATTTTGAATGTACTTTGTATGTCCAATAAAACGCGCGGTTTGGCAGCTTATTGATTTCGCTTAGTCATTTCAAATATTCATTTTCACTTGCAAGGTTAACAAGAAAATTAAAATTTAACATAAACATTATGTACCTGTTATTACAATGAAGCCGATTCCTTTTAACATGACAAACATCAAATCTATCGCTCCAATTAAAATTTGGCGTTCATTGCGATTGGGGCAGGAAGAGAAAAGGTATATAGCCACAATCAGCTTGAGTCAGTAAGTAAATAGATGTCAAATTGCATACGCAGTTGCATCATGTGACTATGACTTCTCGTGATTTCATTCCATATAAGGTGACTGCGGTGGCCTAGCGGTAAGGTTTCGGCTTCGGGGTCGGAGGGTTTCAGGTTAAAAACCCGATTACACTTAAGATCCGACATCTATTGGGAATGTTGCATGTTAAATCACGCGTAGTAGGTCGAACGTCCTCTCTCTGGTGTGGTGTGGAAGTTTGGAGAGGGGATGCCAGCTCAGGTTCGCCTTCGTCATCTTATCGCGATTAAATATAACGAGGTCTGTCCCAAAATAGCCCTCATATTGCTTCAGAACGGGACGTTAATATAACTACTAACAAACTCCTTAAAAGCAAGAGAATAAAATTTATTCTATGGATGTAAATGAATAATTTATCCTATAGAATCTTTCATTGAATTCAAAAGCCCTGTCCAAGGATGATCAAGGTGGAAATTCAAAAATTTCTGTGCTGTCTCTCGTCGACTATGCACTATGTATAAAAATACATGTCCCACTTGAATGTTATTAAGCTGGCAATAAATAATTATTGCTTTCACTGAAAGAAAATTGAGCTTTCAAGGCTATTTTTTTGCCATACCGGAATAGATTATTTGACAACTAAATGTACGTAATTGGAAAACCTTATGAATCAAATAGAAAACGTTGTCTAATATCTTTTTATAACAGTATTGATATATATAATAAATGAGAATATTAATAAGTCAAAATAGCATTTACCGAAATTGCAGTCTTACCTATAAAAACGAATTATTTGTTAACTGTTAAAACATTTTACCTTTCCCTTTATAACTGTGTAGAAACTACCCCCAGTAAAAATTTTCCTCTACGAACTAGCTGAAACAGATTCTTGGCTACTAAGTCATAAGGATTTCAATATCATCTAATTGCATTGTAAGTAGTTTTCCGATACCTAACATATAACTTGATGTTAAAGGGCATGACTTATAGCTAATCCCACGGATGGTGAAAAGTAGGCACAGATTTTATATTCGAAAGCACTAAAAAGGGCAAAGGCCCTTTTGTACGTTTCTTAAAAACATTTTCAGATTTAATCAAGCCGTATTCTGAAGGTAAAGTATATGATGCATGAACGGGACTATTATCAAAGCTTCAGAAGTTCACCGAGTAGGTTTGAAATAATTTTTTTTCCTATTTTTGGGATTAAAATTGAAATTCTTTTATAAACAAGTTTCTTCCGTTGCACTTTGACATTTTTATGGTGTTTTGAAAATATTTTCTTAATGTAATGCATTTGGCAACGGTACCTTTTAAGAATTCAGTGAAAAAATATTTAATGGTGAATATAAAAAGTACCTGCCCAGCTTTTTTATTTTGCTTTGCTAACTATTTAGATTCAGTTTTTTAGAGATTAACGTCACATCCAGAAAAATTCAAATTATGCATAATTTCCATTTTTTATCAAGTTTAAAATACGTGAACCATAAAAAGTTCGAGTATCCCAAAGTTGTTTTCGGGCAAGTTATAATCATGACTAAACAAACGAGATAAGTTAAAAAGCTCTTTCATAAGGTATTTTACTTTTAAAAAGTAATTTATGCTGATTGCAGAGCAAGCGCATATTCCCAACTGTGTCCATCTGCAAATCAGGGACCTTATTAGCATACATAATTAGTTTTCTTTCGAAAGAATCAGTTTGCTTTTGAAATTTAAAAATTACGAACATTCCACTGTTCTTGCTTAGAAGACTTTTCCATTTTCGACGGAATTCTTAATTTTTATCGTAATTCTTAACGTTTGGAATTCAGTGCGATTAATCAGAAGGACTGGGTTTAATTAAAATAAGTTTGTTATTTTTCATCGCTTATATTGTAATCGGAAGTTTATCAACATTGTATCAACTTCTGCCTGGGACCTTCAGTTCTGTAATCTTTTGTGAGTGCTATTGCTTTAAAAAAAATAATTTTTGGGAAGCGTTTTTAAAGTTAATTACTTCTGCCCATCACAGTTTGAGAATTTCATTCATATTTTAAGAACGAAATTTATTTGAAAATTTCTGAAAATAAAATGGTGATGAATTTAATTTGCAGGGAAATCATTTTTCCAAAACTTTCATTCTTAATTTAAAGCACTGCTTTATAAAAATACGTAACTAATGCGCAATTTTTACACTTGTTTAGTCTTACTCCTCACTTTGCTACAAAACATAATATGGGTCTATAATTTCGTAAGCAATCGGATAATAATAATAATAGATTCTATCTATAGATTCTCGATAGAGGCCACTATGGAAATGTATAATTATAATTCAAACAGTAGACATTCCTTAATATGAAATTATTCACTCTCAAGCAGTGCTTAGAAAATAGCAGGACAAAAACTGTTCATACATTGAAGCACCTTATTATTCTATTGTCTTTCACCACATCATTTGCTTACATTTGTCCCCAGTGCCAGACTCAAAAGGTGAGATCTTCGGTGTCTATCCAATCTTATCGTAGACCTTGATTGAGGAAAATAATGTCTGTTGCAACTAAAACATCTTTATATTCGTTTGCTGCCAAAGTTCAAAAAGCGGGATAAAGTTCGGGCATCATGCTCCTTATTCTGACGATGGCTCAGAATTTCGATGTCTGTGCCAACAGTTCGTAAGTTAAACTTTTTGAGCCCTACACAGTGCGTTCACGTTGTTCCGATATCATGCCGAAAAAATATATTTGGCCTTGTTGTAGGATAAAGGCTTGGACATCGTGCTTATCATCTGGAGGAAACTCAGAATTATGATGTCTGCTCCAACCGGTCCAATGTATAATCGTTCGAGTACCACTCTGTTTCGAGGTCACGTCGAAAAGAACCACTCGATTTGACCTTGACGTGGAAATATCGATACTTTTGTATTCGGCCGGAGCGTTTATTATTCGCAAATTACAAAAGATTTGAAACTCGTATGGCTCGATCACATCATTTGGAATTTTATGATGTATATAACATGATGATGTATATTCATGATGTAGCAAGAGTTATCGCGCCTCTCGGCTTTTGCTTGATAATTTTTTCTTCAAATACGTTTGGTCTCCAGAGATTAATACAGATAGCATGCAGGACAATTTAAATCAATATTATTATCATTTCAAAAAATATTTTATAATAAATTACATAATTTTATTCATCTTTAAATGTACATTAATTTATTTCACTTGATTTATTATGAACGAGTTTTGTCGGCCTATATGCTATGAAGAAAAGATAAATGAATGGATGAGCATATGACTGAAACTCTGAGGCAATACATCACATGGAAATTACATTAAAAATTTAAAGGAATATTTTAGGAAAAGGCGTCAATGCTTTTAAATTTTCAGCAACAAAATGCATTAGAAGAAATATGTACTAATGCACTGATTTACAGAGAGCATATTTCTAAAGATATCTTATTCATGTCCTCGAAAAGATTGACGTTAACGGTTTCCACCCTATCGCTTGAGTGCATTTTTGAACCGTTAAAGTCAGACATTCAATTTTGAAACTTTCCCCCATTAATGTCGTTGCCTGAAAGGAATAAAAACTATCTTTCTACCTAGGTCAAGGGAGAAAATACATAAACGTGGTAAAACATTAAATAAATCCGAGGCATATCTCCTATAAAAGAGGTAAGAAAAAAAGCACTCATCTTATTTAAGATGAGCACGAACTAATAGAAAGCTAAACATCTCCGCAAAATCCTTATTTAAAATCCACGAAGGCAAGTTCTTAAATGAACTGATAATACCTTCCAGTAGGTATGAGTATGGGATTTAATGAGCGTTTCTAATCCCCAAAGCGGAGAAAATAAGAAAGAAAATGATTTCAGGGAAATAAGGGAAATATTTCACGGGCCCCTTAGCGTACGACCAGCCAAGTGGAAACGGAACAGATTTGCTTAGTATTTTTAGGAGGAAAACCGCGTGCGTTTTCAGTTGAGCGCGCCCTAACTTCTCTTGGCGCACAAGAGTTGTTTTAATCGCAGACAAAAGGGTGAATTTAACGTGGAGCGCTTGTGATAATTTGGCGCCGGATATTTCTGATTGCAGTTTATCCGTTGAACTAATAGGCGTGTAAGTTTTGATGCTCTTGTAAAGGTACTGAAAGAATAAATCATCGGGTACCTAGGCAAGATCATTAGCGTATTTACACAAAACTAAAGGAAATGTTTTAACAAACCTTTTGCAAGCTCTAATCAGTGGTCTTCTTCTTAATGCTCTTTCTTTCTTCTTTGATGTGCAACGAGAATATGAAGCCATCAATTTTTGAATCGGAATCTTTTTATTTTATCGGGGGAATGGTTTTTGTGGAAGTAAAACTTATCAAAATGTTTGCAAAAATTCGATAGTTGGGGAACTAAAGACATCTCAGCAATATTGCTATCTGTCAAATTTTCTTTAAGGGTGGTTGCGACAGTAATTCAAAATTGTATCACTAAATAAAGTATAATTATAAATATTCTAATTAAATTATTGTGCCATCTGCTCGGTAAATTTACTGTCAAAGTTATAGTATCTAATATTTTAAGTCGTTTTGATATCAAGGATTATTAAAAGAAAATTTAATTTGTATAAAAAATAAATTTAGAGATTCAGACTTTTCAAAAATTATATGACAACCATCCTTATGCTCCTAGATATTGATGAACAGTTATTTTCCTCAGAAATTTTACCATTAAATATATGTAGATTTCCCTGCATAATAGAAATTTTTTGATGAACATTTTATAAAAATGAATATTGTAAACTTGGAAAATTGTTTAAACTAAACCGCTCTATTTCTTCCTCACATAGTGATTATTTCTGTAAAATAAATTGTTACCCAAGACGAGTTCATAGAACTCATGTGCCTGCCACAAAAGAAGTTGGTATCACATCTACAACTATCTCTATTAATAATAAAGGAGAATGTGTGAGTGTCTGTGCGTTGTCGCTCTACAGGGCAATGAAATTTGGCATGAACATTCTTTACAGGGTGGGAATATACACCTCCAAGTCGTTTTTTAAAAATTTTAAATAATTAAAAATAAGCGAAATTTTGGCTTTTTTCCTTCATAACTTTCGAAAAAATTACAGCACAAAAATCAATTTTATACCATCTGAAAGCGCAAAAAATTATCCTTTCAATTATATTAATTAAGTTGCCGTAAAATATTTTCTTTAATTTTAATAACCTTTTAAAAATATTTTTGGCATAATACAACAATACCTTTCATTGTTGCAACGTAATTCAAACCGTTTACATTGTTTACATAAATATTTATTTGCATGTTTCTTTTTCATTGTTGGAAGAATGTTTAATGATATGTTTTAATCACCATAATTTCCTACAGCTAATATGTTGCTGGACGTGAAATGTGCCGCGACATTTTAAAGTTAAAATCAAATGCATATTTCGCAAGAGGAATAAGAGAGTGAAGTTGATGCCGAAAACGGGAAATTGTATGCTACATGACACAAACTCGTTCCATTACTCGACTAAATTAGGGACGTTCATGCAGACAACGTGCAGAATAGGCGCAAGGCTATTAAAAGAACAGTTTTAAATATCTATCAAAATTTGAAATTTCAAATTACTTTGTTAAGGGAACCATGAATATCAATTTATACATAAGAGATTCAATTGAAATTATATTCCTTGCGAACAAGCTGCTCGCCGAAGGCGGCTAGTCATGATGAATAGGGTAAAAACAAAGAAAATTCAATAAGAAATTCATCTACATTCATTCTTCAATACTTTCAGTATTTCTTTATCGTAAGTTTTAATCATATTAGACAGAAATTGGAGAAATATACCACATGCCCCTTATCGTACGGCCAGCCAAGAGAAAAAGGAAGCGATTTAATTAATACTTTTAGGAGGAAAACCGCGTGCATTTTCAGTTGAGTGCGCCCTAACTTCTCTTAGTGCACAAAAGTTGTTTTAATCTCAGACAAAAGGACAAATTTAACGTGGAGCTCTGTGATAATTTGGCACCGGATATTTCTGATTGCAGTTTATCCGTTGAATTAATAGGCGTGTAATTTTTGATGCTCTTGTAAAGGTACTGAAAGAATAAATCACCGGGTATCTAGGCAAGATCATTAGCGTATTGACGCAAAACTAAAGGAAATATTTTAACAAACCTTTTGCAGGCTCTAATCAGTGGTTTCCTTCTTAACGCTTTTTCCTTCCTCTTTGATGTTCTGCGAGAACATGAAACCGTCTATTTGAATCGGAATGCTTTTCGTTTCATCTTGGAAGAGGTTTTTGAGGTAGTAAAACTTTTCAAAATTTATGCATAGGTTTGATATTTTTAGGTAGAAGGATTTCTGAGTATACTTCTGAGTATAATGTTCTTTTCTGTAGGAAGATAAATCGTTGGGGAATATGCTGTTATAAACTGTAACTGTGGAAAGTGCGACTTCCGCAAATGAGCTTTATTATCAAAAGAGTAAAAGAGTAAGCAAAAAAAGCCATTTAAAATTTAAAATTTTTCAGGCATATGCAATAATCAGAAATCTTTTTCCTACAATCGGGAATATGCAATAATAAAAAACCTTTTTTCTACAATCAGTAATATGCAAGAATACGAAATCTTTTTCATACAAAAGGTAACCATCCATAAATTTCCTATGATGAATAATATATAAATAGCCGTAGTACGCAAATACCTGTATCCGTGCAAAAAACCATTGTTAAATTTATTAAAATTTTGAAATTCTTTTATAAAAAATCAGTGATTGATTCATCAGAAAATAAAATTTTGAGCCTGGAAAGTATTTGATCACCCTAGTTTTGTTTTTACGTCACATTGATGATTACTAAGCAGCGTAATTACCAAAGAGGACTTCTTGGAACACAATTAAATATTAGAAAATATAACTTTAGAAATAATATACCTATAAGCTAAACATCTTGTATGAATGAAGAGAATGAGGACGATGTCAATCCAATAGATAAGATATTTGTGATAATTTATAATGTATCAATAATTTTCCATAGAAGGAAAAAGGAAGCAGAAGATATAATTTAATACTACAGATTATTTCTAACTACTTAGTGAATGTTTTTAATAGGAAGTTAAACAAAAATATTGTGAAAGACTTTTTTCCAATTTTAGGATCTCTACAATATTTTTTAAACTCATTTAAAAAGTTGTTTGGATTATTTTTTGAAATTTAACTTTTAAAACCTCTTCAGCTTATCTTATTCTTATTGAAAATTAGAATGCAGTCTAACATAAGTTTAGTTTAGAAAGTCTGTAAGTTCATAAAATCTGAACACATAATAAATTTATAAAATTATTAACTTATATAAATACTTTCTAACTTTTTTCCAGTTCACCTTTAAATCTTTCAAAATTATTCATGAATTTTGAAAAAAATGGTGTTAGACTTAAAAATATCATATTTTTTAATATTTATATTTCACGGAGTTTATAAAGCCATTACTTAAATAGCCAACATAAAGAAATAATTTCATGTTTTATGCACAATGCAATTTTCATAGCTCATTGAAGAATTTAAATTAGAAACCTATTTTGAAAAATTTTAAATACAAATAAATGTTTATGCTGCAATTCCTCGTTAAGCTTTGATGATAAATAAGTAATTTTCCTACTGAAAAGAGAGTTATTTTTTTGTAGTCAGATTCTTATGCCGTCAACAATGTGTTAAAAGGCAATTCTTTCGACATTTTATTGATTCTTGCCAATATACTTTTCGTTTACTCGTCCACTTCCGAAAAAAACTATATATCTTTATATTAATTTTACCGAATTCTTCGTATCATAACAGAATTAATTTTGAGTTTATCCTAATCATCATCACTCCCATACATCCAATAGTTTTCACATGGCGTTTCCACTGCATTATCAGTTTACTTTCTTCACCTCCTAATCCTTCACGAGAGGTTAGTTAAAATCTTGATTACATGAAACTGCGAAGGATATGCTAAAAGGCTATTCTTTCGGCATTTTATTGATTCTTGCCAATTTACTTTTAGTTTACTTGCCCAATTCCTATAAAACCATACAACTTTATATTAATTTTACCGAATTCTTTGTATCATAACAGAATTAATTTTGAATTTATCTTAATCATCATCGCTCACATACACCCAATAGTTTTCGCATGGCGCTTGCACTGCATTATCAGTTTACTTTCTTCACCTCCTAATCCTTCACGAGAGGTCAGTTAAAAATTTAATTACATGAAAATGGGAAGATGCCATTATTCATCTAAATTCCTGGTAATACGGATCTTAGCTTTCCAGGATTCTCCTCTGGCGAACAAGATGATTACAGCCAGCCATCTTCACCCATTTTCTCTGGTGTCATAAATCAACTGCAAGACGACAAATACATCTGTCCTTCTCGAACACCAAATGTACCTGTAGAGGAACCAAAAATCATCCTTCGGATCGCACGTGGAGCATTCTCTTTCCAAAGTGTTGTGTTAGGAGACGTTTTGGTTTTCATTGAATTGAATGAATTTGGAGCTGGGGAAGTCAGAAATATGGGAAGAAGTGAAAGACTGATTTTCGTTTAAGTTGATGATTGAAATTTGAAATCATCTGAGAATTCATCTCGACGGCATGCAAGAAATCAATTGATATTTTTCTATTAATTTGGAGAATAGCATGATAATTTTGATATTGTTTTAGGCTGATTTAGAATTGAAAATGTTATTAATAAGCTTAGAAAATCATAAGAATTGAGATAAGAAACATTGAGACAAGTAGTGAAATTTCCTAAGAATGCAAATCTATAAAATTCAGTATTAATTATAAATGCTTATTTTATTTGGTCTAATTAATGCTTCAACCCGATGTTTGTTAATGAAAAAATTTAACTGATTATTTTTAAGTAGAAATGATATAGTGAATATAATGCATAAAACACAAAATTTCCCCTAGACGTGAAATAAAGTAAAACAACATATTTTGGGAAAAACCCCAACATTTTTCTCCCTTGGTGAATTCCAGAGAAGGCAAGAACTGTTAATTAGATATAAATCTGACAATTCTTTGTGTTTCAGTACCATTATTTAGAGCATTTAATATTTTTTAATGTCGTATATAATATATCGTATGCAACATATACGTATTCGCATACAACATACTTTTCATTTTTATAGTTATTTCATTCTCGTTATATCCTATTTAAAAACTGATTTTAATCTTTTATACTTATTGTATTTTATGTGATGTAGTTTCTAAAAAATAAAGTCCACCTACACACCAGAAAAAAGCCTTAAGAGCTTGAGAGACTGAAGTATGATGTGTTTTGATGCTAAAAAGCTTAGATATTTGAAACTTGGATTTTTAATGTTGAACAGATGATGATAACAAAATCTGAACTAAGTTTATTTATCAAACTTCAATATTATTCTGATATGAAGATGTTTAAACCGTTACAACAGACTTACAATGAACCAAACCTTTATGTAATATAATTTTTCGGTGGAACTGAGTATTAAACCCTCAATTCTTTGACCCCTGAAGTTCACACATCAGATTACTAGGACAGATTAGTTATGATAACCTTCCCTCTTATTTCTTTCAGTGAGGTATTTAAATAAGAAAGAATAAATTTAAGTAAGATTTAAATAATCCAATATAAATTTTTATAAACAGTGTGAGGCAGCATTCGTTGTAGTATTTGACGAAAAAAGTAATGAAAAGAAGTACACAATTTTCATCAGTTTGTGCTAAAAAGGTTTTCAATACTTTTAATGCAACGAATTCTATCAAAGAGCTTATAATCAATCGCTAATCCAACCAATCAACTTCCTAAGCACAACCTATCAACAACCTATCTTTCGTTAACCCCTTCAGTCGGAATTAAGAAATAATGGAGTTAGAATTTTTTCCTTTGGCGTACTGTGTACTACTGCAGAAGTTAAAGCATAAATGAAATTTCAAGCCTGTAGATGAAAAATTAAAAAAGTTATCCCATGTCCGGCATCCGGACAATACCGGATATTTCAACTAAAAAAAAGACAAAAAATTACACAAATTTCACTTTAAAATGGTTGTCAAAGGGTAATAAAATATTGTAGAAGCCTTTTAAATGGTAAAAAAAGGATTAAAAACAGGAAATTACTTGAAAAACAAAATTCGCCACAGAATTCCATTTTGGGAAGGACGATTATTTTCTCGATTTTTTTGGAAAAACTAAAAAAGTAAAATGATTCCATGCCCGAAACGAAAAATTCTTGCAACTATTATATTTCTAAGAAAATCGAGAATCAAATTAAAAATAACAGCATGTAGTTTCGTCAATTATTGAAGTAATAGGAGCTGTTCAAAGTTGATGTCCGGTAGACCGGACACCAGGTCTGGAGGGGTTAAGCTTAATCAATCAACCTTCATATATGTTTCTAGTTATAAGCTAAACAAGATTTAAATGCTTCTCACGCAACAATTTCGAGATATAAGTAAACGAATTGCATTTCACATTCAAAAAGAATGATACTGACAGACAATAAAAGGAAGGACTTCAACTAAAGGAAACATTTCAGAATGAAATAGGACACGATTTGAAGCGTAATATGCAACAGCATTCGACCAACCTTAAGAATAATTTTGTTTGCATTATTTCAGGCAATTCACTGGGAAAACAAATTATATGATTTTTTTACTAAAAGGGACTCCATTTTTATTTTTCTGTCTGAAAATCTTAAGATCAAAACAAAATTCAGGACTTTTCTTAATTCACTTCAGCGCCTGCTTCTTATAATATTACTCACGCCTCTTGCTACTGGATACCTTTCGAAAATAAAGAAGAAACGTTCGCGCAGATCTTCTTGCTGCTCTT
The DNA here is from genome assembly GCA_013235015.1 of Araneus ventricosus. Taxonomy (NCBI): domain Eukaryota; kingdom Metazoa; phylum Arthropoda; class Arachnida; order Araneae; family Araneidae; genus Araneus; species Araneus ventricosus. Next base: position 390,253 of record BGPR01000007.1, on the reverse strand, counting down.
GAATTATCAATGCTTCCTTCTTTTAAACTGTGCTGATAATTAGAAATCAAAAATGAACTTACAGACGGAATTAAAAATTAAAAACTGCAAATAAAAACAGAACGTTTCTCGAAAACTTCCGGAAAGCACAAGCTCTCCATTTGCTAATGAATGAAAATCTCCGTCTGCTGTGTGTGTTTCCTTAAAACATACAAAAAAAATCTAAGAAAATTGTTACTAATTACGAAGTTTCCTTAAGTGCCTATGAATAAAATAAATATCAACAAAATTCTACCCATCCGGTTCACTCTATTTACCACTTTGCTGTTTACCTCTTCTTTATTCCCTTAATTTTTCTTTCTGGTATAAATATAAACAGTAAAACATGTGATCGTTTATCTTCCTCTATGGAAAAAATAATTTTCTGTTTCTTTCAATGCTCCAAAATTAAAAATTTTCAATTATGTGATCTCGTTCAGCTCTGCTGTATTGCCGAATGAGGCATAACATAGGATTATTAAATATTTTGAATAATTAAACATTTAAATTTTAATAGTTTTAATATGTAATCATTAACTATGCTTCTGGCACCACCTGTGACATAGAAGGTTAAGGCCCCGTATGGTTTAAGAATATCATTCGGTGGAAGAAGGCTATGGGTTCTATCCTTAGTCTGTGCTCTTATCCAGCAGTACTTAAATACCGGTGGACCAAGATGCAATTTAAAAACTAATTGCTCGCCAAGGTCGGACAGACTCTTGGAGGTTTCCCTCCAAGCAATATACGAATATTGACGAGTTTACTCGGAAAGTCCTCCAGGAAGGAACCTGCCTTTATAGTATACTGGAACTAAAGACAGACTTCTTCCTCAGGTGACACCTACGTACTCCAAGGTCGTTTTGACCAACAGAAATTGAAACACGTCTCCTTTATCATGAATCCTGGAACTTGACTAGCTACGCTAGATAAGTGGATTAGTCATAGAAACAACATGCTTCAATTTTAGAACATATCTTCGCTTATTTTAAAGTTGGGCCGTGGTTGACTGGTAGCATAGTAGTATATTGGTTAAGAGATTTAATGTTCGAGAGCAGGTTCCTACGAATTTGAGTCGTGCAAGTAGGCCTGGTTCAATGGAATCGTTTATCGAAGGTAAGGAATCCAGATTTATTATGGGTTGAAAATTAGAGAGTGTCATCCTTGTCACCTGACAGCGAAACAAAATTAGGAAGCCACGCCTCAATAATTTTCGTATTGCATCAAAAGGGGCATAGTCTAGCAATTCACTATCAAAGAATCTGAAGGAAAAATGGCGAGAGTTAAAATTAAAAGCAGATACATTCTTATTTTCCTCTCTTATTTACTTGTGAATCTCAAGAAATACAATTTTTAATATTTATTTAACAATCTGCTACTTGTAATATTTCTCAAATAACTTCCAGGTAGAATACTCCCAAAATAATGAAGAAATGGCAAGGCAGATATTCCTGTTTTGAATTATTCATGCTTATTCCTTTTAAGCCTTACTGATAACTCAAAATCGAAAATGAACAAAAAACAAAATTAAAAATTGCATGTGAATAAAAAAATCTGAACTCTTCTAGAAAACTTCTTGAAGTCAGAGGATCTCCATTTGCTAATGCATGGAAGTATAGTGTCTTCTGTTTTCTTACAACTTTTATAAAAAAAAAAGACGTCTCTGAAAACTGCTCTAAGCATTTTACATCTGTGTAAGTTAAAACTGAAACAAATTTTATTTTTAAATTCTGCGTTGTCATAGTTTCGAGAAACTAGTTTAAATTCTACGTTGTCATAGTTTCGGAAAACTAGTTTTTGTTGTTTCAGCATGTGTTTTTTTTTTAATTTTCATGTTTCTTATCTAAATGATCTCAGTAAAATACCTGCTCAGTAATAATTCCTACAGTTAGTGACAACTGAAATTTATTCTATTCAGAAAGCTACACTGTGTATCATTTCCCCTTGAATGGTACTGAGTACGACAATAACGTATTGCAAAGAAACTGATATACAGTGGGACTTGGCTAATTCTAAACTGTGAGTCCACAATTAAAATTCTTTTTTTAAAAAAAAAATCGTATTAAGAAAACTAAAAATAATCGAAAACAGAATCAAATATGAACCCAAGAAAGAACGACAATTGTACAACTAAAAATGGCAATATTATTTTTGTATATTTCTCAGATATGATATATAATACGTAATTTGTAAATAAACAGTAATTTTAATAAATTTAGTAATAATGATATTAATTTTTTAATAATTTCTAAAACAATGGTTTCAATAAATCCTTAATAATATACTAAATGTGAAAGTGTGTCTGTCTGTTTGTTACGCTTTCATGGCAAAACTGCCAAACCGATTTGCATGAAAATTGACAGAGTTGTAGCTTGAAACCCAACAACGGACATAGGGTAGGTGAAATCACGTTAAATTAATTATTTTTGACTACAGATATTAAAATTAAATAATTAACAAAGAAAGCCCATTGACTCCGCGATTCGCGATGAAGATTATTTTATTTTTCAATCAACTGTCACGTGATCCTTCAGGAATGCGAAAAAATGTGGAATAAATTATTTTTAAAATGAACACTCACGTGATCATTTTTGCCGCTGTAACTTCGAAACAAATGGTCCGATAAACATTATTTTTATACCATCTTACAGTTCAAACTTTTACATTTCCAATGATACAATTTTATTTCTGTGACATGTTTCCTTCAATTTTAATTAATTTTTTAAAGTTTAATAATTTTTAATTACGTGCAAACCATTTTGAAATAACTCAAATTTATTGCTAGTCCGTTGCTGGGCAACGGTTAGACTTTGAACTAATTTACCTTTATTTCTGAAAATTTTGCTTATGTTTATAAATATCTATAATATAAAGCAGAAATTACATGTATCTGTCTGTCGGCCGGTCACGAGAACTCCTCCTAAACGGTGAATGGTAGCGACATGAAATTTACACACGGCATTCTAGAGCATATTTCTAGGTCAAAGGTGCTATTTTCAACTATCAGAATTAAATAGTTCTTAGGATATTTAATTAAATAACGAAAATTAGCCGCTTTTAAGCCTAATGCTTAGACGCTTTTTGCCAATAACTTCAGAAATATTTATTAGACAACAATTATTTTTATGCTATTTTAAAGACCAGAAAATGATCTTTTAATGGTATTAATTCCATTGCGATGAAATGTTTTCTCTGATTGTTATTAAGGTTTAAAAATATTTTTGTAACGTAATTTCTAACAATACTTTTTATTCTTATAGAAATAAATTCAAGCCAAATTACTGTTTCGCGTGCGGGCTTTTGCCAGTGTTAAAGTTAATATAAGAAAATATTGCTTACTTTGACCATAAACGACAAAAGAGACTTTACACTTCCGGTTTCCTCGTTGTCGAAGCATTTACAGCTTTTAATACGGTTACACAGTGATCCAATGACTTTAGTGAATTATTCTCTCGATGTTTTGTTTAATTTTCACAGTGAGATATTACAGAATATCCATCTGTAGATACGGTAATATCATATCCTGTAGAGCTCTTCAACATCTTAGAATTGTCAGAGGCACCTTCCGACAAGCTGAGATTGAAAGTCGGTGAGCCAGTACTACTAATACGTAACCTCGATATACCGAGACTGCGCAATAGCACACGGTTACAAATTACACACATTGGTCCAAACGTCATGAAAGTTACTGTTATGACTGATATAGGGAGAAGAGAGAGTGTTTTAATTCCACGCCTTCCGATAATACCGAAGAATTTATCATCTCAGTTCAAAAGGTAACAAATCCCTTTAAAAATATCATTTGCCAGGCTCAGGGCCAGACACTAAAAGTGGCAGACGTACATTTGAAAAACCGTATTTATCGCATGAGCAACTATATGTGGTGTGTTCACGTGTGCCCAACCCACACAACCTCTACATCCGTGCAAATAACGTGGTATACAAAAGTATATTAGCATAGATAAACAATTTACATAACTATATCAGCATACATGTACAGTACACTCCTATCAGCCGTCCAATTAAGTATTATCAACTGTCAGAACTTTTACTTTCCCCTTTCAAAATGCAACAAAACATTTACATTCGTGAATTAAAAAAAATAATAATTCAAATTCTTCCCTCACGAAGTCGCGGGTAACAGCTAGTAAGTAAATAAATTTAATAAACAAACAGTATGAAGGACTCTACAACAATTGTATAATAAAACTTCAAAAGAAACAGTAAAATTCGTATGTAACGTACCGAACTTTTTTTAAAAAGTGAGAAAATTAAAATTGCTTTTTTTAATAAATTGTACGGCAGTAAATTCATCGAATGAATTACAGGCCTTAAAATCTATTCACTTGCAATCACTGAATACTCCAGAAATAAAATCAACATTTTTAGAATTTTTCTTCCAATTAATCAAAATAAATTCGAATGAAATATGATGCGTTAACAGTAAGGAAAATTCAAGGCACCAGAAAATCCATATTAGCAAAGAATTCATATCAAAAACTTTCAAATTACCTAAGTTCCACTGGAAAAAAAAATTATTTTAAACTTAAAGAAGTGCTAAACTGCGTGTTAAAACTCTTTTCTTAAAGCGAAATTTGATTAATTTTAGGAAGACCTATATACAATCTTAAGGTCCGTAGAAATACTATGTGTTACATAGTTCTCCGTTATTGCGTTTGCTTGTAGCTCTCTATGAGCATTTGAGCTTTCCTTGACTATAAAATTTGACAAGTAATGATTGCCTACCAGTGGTTTAGTGGCTGGGGCATGGCAAGATTGTGGAATATGAATCTGAGGAAGAAATTTATAATTTCTCTCTTTATTCTTAACCAGCGTTATTGGAAAATTTATAGACAGATGCTCGCTTTAGTAGCGAATTTGCTCTCTTAGGCCATGTCGGCTGGTAAAATTTTCTCGGATTTTTTTTCCAAGTGAAATGCCAATGCTGACCAGTTTCCCTTCAGGAAAATAACTTATCTCCTTATATAGAAACTAAGTCAGACTTCTACTTCAAGTTCTACCTAGATACTTTGGTGGCTTTGACTAACTGATGATGCCACACTTTCCTTTATCATGAATCCTAACTCATAGAATTAACTAGATATGTTAATTCAGCATTATTCTACGAAATGGGATTAGAAACACTACAAGATATATTTACAAGAGGGGTTTTATAAATACTAAAGTAAATAAGAAAATGCCTTAGCTAAAAGAGGCATTGAAAATTCCCCAAAAAATCAAATGAAATTAATAATTCTACGCGTTTAAAAGTCACACGTTTTATTTGTTTCATCTCAAACTATTCATAGAGAAAACATCAGCTAAAATCCCTAGAAAAGCGCTTATTTTTATTTCAAAGTTCAAAATTCTTTAGGATTAACCCAGATTTCAAAAGTATTTTTTTTTGTAATTTTCTTCAGCATTTGCCATGTGTAATTTTGCCTACGTTGATGCTTCCCTAAACGTTTCGAAAATAAAGAAAAAACTGCTATTCGTACAATTCTAATCTTAAACTAACATTCCGGCTCCTTTTAAACTTTACTGATAATTAAAAATCAAAAATGAACTGAGAAACTGAATTAAAAAACGGTAAAAAAAATGAAAAGAGCAACTGCAGAAAACTTCCGGAAGTTGCCGGTTCTCCATTTTGCTAATGAATGATAAAAAAGTTTTCCTCCTTTCAGTTCTACAAAAAAAAAATATCTCCCAAGAAACTGTTGTTCATTACAAATCTTGTCTAAGTGCCCAGGAATAAAATGAGTATCATCTCTGATGAAAGATTTGTCCATCAATGTTACTTCGTCTTTATCAGCTTTGTTGTATTTGATAGTCCCTCCATTTTTTCTTAATATAATTCTACACCTCACAAATATCAGATCATCAACGTTTCTTCACGGGAAAAAATATTTGTATTCGTCTCTAATCCTGAAATAAATCATTTTGATTAAATAGATGCGCGCCATTGAATTTTATTGCCTCAAAACAACAGAAATTAGGATTATTATGGCATTTAAGTAATTGACCAACCATGTTGTTAATAGTTATAAATAGACAATTAACTATGTTCTTAGTCTTCAATAGAACTACTTTAGACATTTAAATTTTCTAATCTCCTTGAATAATATCGTTTCGTTGATAAAACAATAATGCGGTTGGTTAATATTTTAATGAAATACTATCATTAAATATTTTTGTCAGTATTCTATTAACTCTTACAAATATAGTAATAAGTTAAATTATAATTACCTGTACGCCAATATTTTAACCGTCGAGAGAAATGTCTGTGCTGTAGGCTATTATTTTTCACTTTTCATAATAATAACTGTATCTTGGTTCAAATTTTCGTAAACGATAAAAATGCTTTGATAGAAAATCCAGCATGCACTTTATTATAAAATTAATTATTTGTTTCTAATCATAAAAGATGACAGGTAGTTATTATAGTGGATGCGTCAGAAGTCTTATATGAGCTATTTTGTTATATAATTATTTAAAATAATTAATGTTTAATGAATTAAACGTGTTTATTAGTAGTTGACAGAAAAATATTCAATTTTCATCTTTTAAATGTTTTGAGGTTTATGTTTCAGTGATAGACTCTGAAATGTTGAAAATTAAAATTAATTAAAATTTAACTTGTTTTAAAATTTCAAATTAATTAATTAATTTGAAATTTTAAAGTAAATGGAACTTAACAACTACCGAAGAAAGGATTGAAAGCAGTGAGTAGAATACATTTGGTACCTGGTACTTTATTAAGTAGTGGGGGAAAATACTTCAATGAAAAGCAATGAATATAAACACTTTAAATAAATGGTGCAACATTGTTTAAATCATTATTTTGGTTCTTAAATTGTAATGTTCAAGCTTTCGTAAAGTTCTTTATTTCAATAAAATTAAAATACATATTGAAGAGGCTACATTAATACTGTTATTTTGGAAAATGTTTTAATCCATGTCCTCACTACTAACATCGTAAAATCTATGTGGATATTATGTCTTTTTATTCAAACATTCAAGTTAAATGATATATTAGAACTAATCTTGCTCCCATTTACGTATATTATTCAAAATTGAAATGCCAGATAACTGTTTTTCTTTTCCTTTTTTTAAGTGCTTAAATACACGCATAAGCTCCAAAAATGTCAAGCTAAACTTATTATAAACTTTCAACACATGATATACTCTCATTATCGTTTAGAAAATAAAAATTCCAATATAAATTCTCAAAATTCTTAATTTTCTACATGTATTAAAACACTATGAGGTAAATGTTATAAATTATAAGTTAATTTTATAGATGTCTATTGGAAAAGCACAGCGACTATCCCTTTCCTTCGTAACTTTTCTTTAAAAAGCGAAATGACTTCCTAACTATGAATGAAACAATTGTGAGGTATTGTTTCTTAATTATACCTTAAAAATCTTATAATAAGCCTTCTACTTCCTTTTATTAAACAGTTAGATGGCAAATTTGTTATAGTTTTTATAATGCAGACATTTTTCCAGACCCAAAATCATCTTAATAATTTTCACTAACTTTGAAATGTATTCGAGATGCATACATTGATCTTCAGCATTTCCTTTATATTCCTTTTTTTCAAAAGGGATAACTTCCACGAAGTCAAATATCCAACATGTTTTATTCTGACAAGAATCTGGATTCCGCTGTAGCCTGCAGCAATCCATAAGTGTATGTTTTGCCGAGGGGTTGGTTACTGTTATGCTTTGGTATAGATTTTCATTAGGTGTTTTTGCTGTCTCCCGCATCTTTCTTAGACTGATTTTAGATATAAAGAAGAAATATTTGATCCTTAAGTGAATAAATATGTTTTTGCTATGGATCCCTATTTGTGCTGATGTATGATAATGCCGCTCTCATAAAGCTAATAGATATACGGGAGCATTTGTGCGACTCAGGGCACTTTTAAAGGGAAATAAATCAATTTTAGCCATCGGAATTGCTTCAATTCGAACTATTATTTTCATGGGAAATAAATGCCTTATGTCTGAAATTATGTTGTAATCTAAAAATTACCAGAATTGTCGAAAGTTATTTCAAAGAAAGGATTTAAACCTGAAATGGTTTCTGTCTTGAAAGAATGTCCGAATCGTTCTTAAAACAAAGCATATTATGATTGAAAAATCACCGAAGTTTAATAAAATATTAGTTTAGAAAATAAATGTTTGAACAATATCAATTTGTTAATATTGATTTGAGCATTCGAAACTCGAATAGGTTTAAAGTTAATTATTTTTAATATGTAGGGAAGATAGTTCTCCAGTTCAAAAGTTGTTTTAAGTAAACATTCATCTTCTAGTTCCATTTTAATAATTTTTAAAAACTATAAAATTCGTAGTGAAAAATTTTATTTTCTAGAAAAAAAATTCCTAGTGTGTCAAGAAACAATACTTTTAGTGAACATTACTTATGTTACATTAGAAAATCATGATTCCTAAAAAATACAGTAATTAATTTTAAAACTTTTAAATTAATTACTGTATTTTTTTTATATTGAGTTTTATTAGTTCTGAAGCGAATGCGAATAAAAGTAACTGCAACACATAAAGGAAAAATTTAGAGTGACCTCACTTTAAAAGAGGGTAAATTATTGAATATGTTTTAAAGTATTTTTTGAAACGTTAAATCAGCTGATTTTAAATCCTTCTAATATTACATTTCATTTATACATTTAATGAATTTCTTTTCAATGATTACTTTTTTCATGATTCACTTCTGCCTTGTTGATAGAACATAGTTGCCTGGTGAAAGATGTTCATTTTCATGATAAAAGGATGATAAACTTAAGTGTCAGTTCCATCAGAAATTCAAACTATTTCCTATTTTAGTGATCCATAAGCTTCCCAATTATATTGTGCATTCTTTTTTTTTCAGCCTAAAAGTATAATATATACAGTTAAATAATTCTAATTTATTTTGCATACCATATATTGAGAAATTTTTTAATCTTCTTCTAACATTTCTTTCATGACAGAATGGACTTCTTTTAAGGCTTTATTTGTATACTGCTTATATCTGTGGCTTGGAACAAAAACGACCAATGTCATAACTGACAGTTTTGATAAAGATGGCAACAAAGTTTCAGGCTCAGTCTTGCTGCAATTTTACGAAGAAAATTTGAGTTATATTATATATTAGCTTGCTCATGGTTTTTTTATGCCATGCATCTTATCTTCAACTTGTACACTTTCTATCCAAATTAGGCGTAGATATAAAAAAGTGGTAAAATGGTAATTGGTTGTTATTGATCCAAACCACAGATATAAAGCAATGTTTTCCTTTCTTTAGTACTTCAGGCTTCATTTTTTCATGTTCTTGAAGTAAATTCTGTTTATATTCTACATATATACTGTAATTATTTTCTATTAATACTCTATTTTTATATTTTATATTGTGTAATTTTTACCTTCACTTTCATTTCTGCCAAATCCTATAGGAATCATACGACTTCTACAGACATATAAGTAGTGTGCTATTAAGATATTAAGTGCTACTTGAACCTGATCAGAATACAAACTTCCTAAAATCGGTATCATAAAGCTTAAAGAGGGATTATCGTTACAATTTGAATGTAGTTGAAAATTTACCAGATCTGTGAAGAAAAATACTATATTAGCATCAAAAGGAAACATTAACTTAAAATATCAGACCCATTTTAACCAACTGAACGACTTCGGATGTACTGACGATAACTCACCGCTTTTTTTCCTGAGAATGCATTAACGAGAAACAATGAAATTAAGGGATAGAAACGATAGAATGAATATGTGTTTCAAAAAATCTTTAATTCAACTTGAACACAAAGGTCTATAAGGAACACTGTGTGTACAATATCTTTTATAAAATATTCAAATTTTAATTCAATTAAAAAGAGTAATTTTTCTTCTTCAAAATTTCCAAACATGCCTGAAATCACCAACTTTTTTCCCCGCCACTGTCAAAATCAAAGTCTGAAGACAATTCACTTCCTGAAGATCGAGATGAAAAAGGAAATATATGATTTTATTGACTAAAACTATAAAGGAACCTTTGAAGACATAGCCTATGCCCTCAATGCCATCAACAATCTGCCAATCGAGCATATCTTAATTGGTGAATTTAAACAAAGGCTACAAACCTAAACAGAAGAAAAGAAAAAAACTGACATTCGGATGAAAATTAAAATTGAACATTGTTGCACAGCCACGTTGACAAGTGACACGTTGTTAAGTTATTTTTTCATTTGGTGAATTACATATGATATCGTGTTGAGAAAAATTAACCCCTTAAGGATCGAATTTTTTTGCGTTTTCATTCATCTAAGATGGCATAGAATACTTGAGATGCTTATGGATTTTACGTAATTTTTGTGTCAAATTATAAAGCTAATTAATGATTAAATTTTAGTTTATAAGCCTACAAATGCTATTATTCGATGTACGTCAATATGACGGGCGCGAGACTTAAGAGGTTAAGGTTCATATTAAATCGCTCGCTCAAAAATAGCTTTAACGTACCATATTGCTTTGAATTTTTTTATTACATTTATTTTGTTTTTATATCGGATTTGAAATTGAAATTTTTATGCATACACCATATGTTTGGACTACATAATACGCTTGGCGCAATAGGACCACCATTAATCCCCACTTACTCATCCAAACACATAACATAGTTGTTCATAAAAGTGTTCAAACTGCATAGATGATGTATATCTATAAGTAAATATAGATATCCATCAAAACATTAAACGTAACAAATTATTCATCAAACGAAACATTTTTTCAACATGCTCATTGTATGATTAATAAACTGAAAGAACTTGATAGGAAATAATTAATATGGAACAATTTATTTGTAGATATGAAAGAAAGGCGTTAAAAGCCATTATCACCGTTAAGCCAAGGATTTATTAATTCTGAGAATCACTAGAGAATAACTAGAGCATTTTAAAACAATCCGTGCTTTCAAGCTAAAAACTTCAATTTTCACGCATGATTTAAAAATAAAAGACGCCATAAAAACAAGCCAGAACCCAAATTCTTTGAAAATACTTAAAAGCAAACATTTTTTGACTAAGATTAGTAATCAGTCCCCGCTTATTCATGACCAAAATAGCTCAATTTCAGAGCTCCTATCAAAACTGAGCCGTCGCTAAACACTCTCTTTCTTTTAGAAGTTCTGTAAGATTAGATTAGGAGAGAAAGAGAGACTCTTCCTAGAGAAATTTTAGAAACATAGAGAGACGTGAGAAAGTGCCGAGTTTAGAGAGAGACATGGACAGATTTTTTTTTTCTCTTCTCCCTCTGTGAGTCCTCATTTGCCGGTAGATGTAGGAACGGAATGCCGGGAGGTTAAAACCTTGGGCTATGAATAAAACATCTTTCCTCAGAACAAGCTTGGGAGAAGCTGATACTTTTTAGCAAGTTTAGAATTTCGTGATTGTTTTCCTTGGATATTTTCGTATTTTTCATTTTTCGGGGAAAGGAAGAAGTTTTGTGTGTGCATAAAAGTAATTTTTTTCTTTCAGTCTTTTCGGTTAGATTAGGTTAGCTTTAAGGCTGGAATGATTAAAGAAAAATAATGTTTTCCTCCTTCAGTGTTTTTTTCTTTAGAACACTTCTGTTTGCATGTATATTAGATGTATTTTCAATTTTGGAGAAATTGTAGTATTTTCGGTTTTGATCGAGGATGCATATTAGAAATAAAATTGCGACATGATAACAAACAAAACAAATCAGGGCATTTTTCGACAGACTATTACTTTTTCAACCAAAACATAAATATAAGTAAACTAGAGTATTAGAAAACCAGTCTTATAAATGTTTTTAAACTTAAAAATTTAGAAATAATTTGAGTTTTTTGCGTTTATAGAAGAAAAGTTCCAGGCCTGCATATTGAGTATTGAACAGCAATTTGATGAAAAATGAATAACAAAAGCAAAGTACATTTTGAAAATATGTTTACTCCTCTAATCGGAAAATATGTGAAAGTAAACTTTCCATGCATGAAAGCCTTATCTACAGATCGATAATTTCCTTTATAATAAATATCCAGAAATAAGCCGGGGAATTTTTTAACTCCACTCTGTGGTAGCCAAATTTTCCTTTGATACAGTATGAAAACGGAGACTGTTAACAAATACAAAAGTGGCAGATTGATTACAACCTAAGATGTTACTCTAAAAGAATAAAACGCACTGTTAGCTGTTTAAATTGACTATAATATTGCCTATAACTTCTCATTCCTACTTAGTTTAGACAGTTCTTATAAGTTATTAGTAAAATGTTTATGCTTTGGCAATAATGTAATCATAAAGTACTGAAAAGTTTTTAAAGACATATAAATCACTGATTTTCTGTGGTTTGAACACAATATTTTTAATAAGAAAGCATTATTTAAAAGACGAAACAAGTATTTCCAAAAAATGAAAATATAAAAAATTATTTATAACTGCTTTAAAAGTTTATATCTAAAGCAAATACTTTATTGTGTTGTCCAATGCTGAAAATGATTTCTCATCACAATTTTTAGATAATTAGCAAGTACATGGAGGGGGAAAATATGGCTACATTCTTGAGTGAATGTTTGTTTAATGTGAATAATAGTTCTTAAGTTATAGAAATATTTATGAAAACGGATGCAAATTTCAAAAGATGTTCATGTTTTGCGAAAGCTGACTTTGCTAATTGAAGGAAGAAACAATAATTAAGTTGTTTCTAGTATTTTTATTGGGATTATGTACTTAAATAAAGGTAGATTTTTTATTGCCTAAGTGATGCTGTAAAAGCAATTGCATATGCTGAAAAGGGATTTAGGAAATAGAAATATTAGAATATAGTTTGGCTTGAGTTAATTTAAGTATCTTAAGATGTAGGCTATTTTTTTATTTTTTGAAATATAACATTTAAGTGTTGCGGAGATCATAATAATCTGAATGTTGGCAAATAAAAGTTTGCGGTCATAACGATTGAAAACGTTACACTCCTTGTTCCATAAATTGTTGCCTTTAATTTTAGTTTTAATATTCTAAAAATATGTTTAACCCACCCCTCAAACCAGTTAATTTTCTGTGCAATCAAATAAACTAAATGAAATGTAAAGGCAAAGAATATTTTTCAGAAAAATATAACAGCATTCTGGCAAAATTATGACATTCGCAACGATCTAAGACTCCTTGGTTCCCTGAATTTATAGAATGGTCAGAAGGCATTTTTTGCTTGATACTTGAAAGTCAACACGCATTATATCAGCCATAAGAAGCAATGTTATCTTAGATTTATTTGATTTTCCGTGTAAAAGAATAATTCAATTTTTAGAGTTCTGCTGGTTACTAATATTATGCCTTCAAATTTAATGAGCTGAAAATAAAATTATCTGGTAAGTATTGAATTAAGGAATGCCAACCAATTTTTTTAGGTTGAAGAAATCAAGCTAAAAAGTAACAGATAAACAGTAGAATATTCTAAAAAAATAATATTTTGAATAGAATGTGAATTCTTGATTTTTCTTGTCAACATGCATAATAAAATTGCTCCAATTATTTAAAATTTAATTGCATCCATTTGTGTTATTTTATGTATTAAATATTATTCATATTTTAATTTGTGCATACAAATTTTTCATATCTGCCGCGAAATGTATATTCACCACACATGAATAATAAATTATCAAGTATTAATTAATGATATAACTGTCCTCATCATTGAATTTATTCTGAATGTTTATCATGATTATTAAATATTAGTTTCAAAAACGCAGCTCATTAAACATGCTTAAAAATATTTTTCATATCCCTTAAATTTAACTTAAAGCATAAATAAATTTAAGCATATTTTAAAAAAGCTTAATTTAAGCATTAGCCATTTAATATGGTTGCTCTATGTAAATTAATAAACATTGTGTATATTAATTGCAGTTATATGACTATTATGATATACTATCCGCCTTCGGCGACCAGCTGGTTCGCCCGTTTAAATTTGTTTTTTTTTCTATTTTATATTAATTATGGCATTCCCTGTAGCGGTTTCACCCGCGACAACCCAGGAAAGACTTATAAAAAAAGTGAATATTTTATTGTATTTCGCAGATAGTAACATATATGAAGGAGTAATTTTTAAAACGCCAGCGCAACAATTCTATATGATGAATCAGAGCTAACGAAACTTAAAAACTCAAATAACTCTTCCTCAATTCATCTATCACTCATCGATAGACTGATTAACGCTGAATATGGTCGCAAAATCCGAACATACTGGACACCCCGTGTGAACCAGTGGGAGCCAGATTGGTTGGAAAAAGTGAGGCGGCAAAAAAATTATTGGCATCTAAAAGATCCGGTAGTTTAGGGGGTAGAAAATAAAATTTAAAAATTTAATTAAAAAATTAGGTAGTTTTCCCAAACACTATAGCTTTTTTGTAATTCCTTGTTTCAGGCAGCTAAAATTAAATAAAAATTTAATCTTTACCTAAAAATGTAGGAGGCGACTGACCCTCTCTCTCTTCTCCGGACTAGTTGCCACTGTTGTGAACTATGAATGGGCGTCATTTCTCCGTAGATCGTAACCCGTCTGAAAGCTTCCCCTCCCTTTCCAGTGCTATAAATAGAAATGTGACCTTGATATCCGTGATCAACGCTGTTGCTCCACCCCGCTGTTTGGAATTGTGTTTGGAAACATTTTTAAAAATTAATTAAAATTAACCAGAACGTCGCATGGAAATAAACTTTGTATCATTGAAAAGCTAATTTTTAAAAATTCAAGAAATGATGTTAAAATGATTTTTGTGCGACAATATGTTCCGAAGTTATTGCGAAAAGCGCTAAAAGTTATGATAATATTTAATTAATTAAAATTCTAATTAATATTTCGAACAATCCTTTCTTAGTCAGCACCTACTACCCAAAAAGCAATCACCTTCCAAATTTGAAGTTTCTAGGCCTCATGGTTTGGAAGATTTCGTGATGAGTGAGTTAGTCATGGTATTTGCCTTTTATATGTATAGAATCTGCTGCCATTTAGCTTGGAACAAAGTGTTGATTCTATAAACCCATATGTTTTATTTAATATTAAAATCTGATTAATGCATTTAATTTTCTCATATTTACTCCATGACTTCGAAAAGAACTCAAATATATAGGCAACATTTATTACAGGAACGTCCTCTGTGTCACCATTAATCCTTAAACTTAATGATTTACTGATTTAATACTGGATTCCTATATGTCTGAACAGGGATATGACGTAGCGCCGTTATAGCAGTAATATTGCTATATTATTTCACACCCACACACCGGCCCACTCATCTATTGGGTTTAGAGCTTTTAGTAGGCCGACTGGGGGAGTTTACCATAGCACTGGAATAGGTCCAGAAGGACTTCTTCGCAGCCCCACGGAGAAGCATTTATTAATTGAAACCAAAATTGTACAAAATTACATTCAACCATAGTCAGGCGGGAAATAAATACATAACAACATGCAAAATTTTATGAGAACAAAAGCAAATTTAAAGAACAAGCAGAACAAAAACGATCCCAAAAAGAACCAATAAACTGAAGCAACCAAGTTCATATGTAATTAAACATTTGTACATGGTAGGATAATAAAATATATTTCCTGATACAAATATGTAAAGCACCAGTATAACAAAGGCGATACACAGAACACAAATATACGAACATTATATAGAACGCAAACAAGAAAAGCACACACTTTTTTATTATCAATCCATCTATGTATCATTTAGTGTAGGAGTCTGCATGTTTAATGAATTTATATATTTATATCTAGAACATTGTTTATAGGCAAATTTATGTCATAGATTATACCTGTATAGATAACCTATATGTATGTATTACGTACATTTTTGATGCTTCTGACTCTCCATCGATAAAAATTTTGAAAGAAAGTTGTTTAGTGTAGCTTTTAGTACTAAAATTTATTTTTCGTCACTTGAAACACCATTATTCATTATGTAATGTTCCTATATAATGTTAAAAATTATTTTGTATATTTAAAGAATTTATATTCCTAAAAAGATACAATACTTATTACCATTTGACGTGGTATTTAATATTTATTATCTGTGGTAATCTATCATGTTCATGCTAACACCAGACATATTTATTTAAAATTTTTCACTTATGCTTCACGACTTTGAAAAGAATTCGAATATATAAGCAAAGTTTCCATAGAAGCGTCCTCTGTGTCGCCATCCATACAACATTGAAAAAAGACTCAAATAAAACCTGAAGAATAACGCCTCAGCAATGAAGTAGGAGACACAAACACGGTTTGAAAGATCTTGATTGAAGACTATGTCAATACGTGAGGCACGTTTTGGCAGGTGACAGGATTGCAGATGGCTATGAAATAAATTTTATTGAATATGCTGTGCATTTATAACATAATATCTGTCCAATAACTATAGTCATATTTTTAGTTGAAGGCATGAAAACGTTTGGTGGCATTTTAAAGGTATATAAACACAGGTTCCGATATCAAGTTTTAAATAAAAATATGTTCTATGGGGAAAATATTTTTGTAATATGTGTACATCAAAATGCAGAATGCTATAAAAGTGAAGCCTTCAAACGGCTAGCCTGTTGTGACAGGCTAGGCGTTAGAAAGAAAAGTGCAATAGAATTTGGTAATCTTTTAGTTGTGGTAATCTTATGAAAGTGGTGTCACATTTTTTTTCTAATAAAAATAGAGTTTTCTCGCCAATTAATGCGCCAAGGGCGAAATAAAAGGTTAAATATCATTTAAATTCTACAAAACGTGCAAAAATTATAAAATATCACAAAAATAATTCCAGTTTCATTTTGACTGTCATTGGTTAATAACATTCTAATTAAGATATTTTGATTATGATCATAAAGCTATTTCAATGTGAAAACTTTTACCAGCTTAGTTACATTAGCTATCAATTCATTATAAAATGAAAACCAGATGTATGAATCAGTTATATTTAGTTTCCTATAAATCTTGGGTAAAATTGGCAATTATCCCCAAGTCGCAAATATTATCTTGATAAGGTGATAAGATTAACTTCTTGATTTGCATTCTCCAATATTATTTTAAATGTATAGACATAAGAAGTTTTCAGTTTTAAGAATAACTTGATTTTATGTACATAAATATTTGGTTGGAATCAAATTATTTTCATAAATTTCATATTAATATGCATCTGATATTCCTTCCGAGTACTATTTTCAATAATCGACTGCCATACTAGATCGTTAGTATTTAATAAAATCGTTAAAATTCTTCGAATTGGAACTCCTTTCATGTGGGTACTACTCATCAAGCGTTAAAAGTCCTTGAGGTTTAAAAAGTCCCTTCTCAAAAGACTTCTTTTTCGTTGGTTTCTTTTTATGATTTTTTTCTTTCTCAAATTCTGAAAAAGCGGCGCTTACTCCTACCAAAGCGGCACATTAGTGAGACATACATTTCTTTGATATCGCTAAATCCTGCCATTACAAGTCGAAGTTTACTGAACTTGAGATCAGGAAAAAAAAGTTAGGATCATAGCTAAAACCTTCGAAGATTATAGTGTCGTAAACTTTTCAAGCACTCTTCCTTCGTTAAGCCCTGAGACTTAAAATTTTCCTTTGAACTCAAATCTAAAAAGCGAACCATATGGAAGACATCAGGAAGCGAAGTGTACAAACTGGATGGGGAATGTCAAGATTCAACATAAAAAGGAATCTTCTCTCAACTAATCCAACTCTAGAAGTGGGGAAGAAAGGCATTATATGCAGTACCACGCGCTGAGTATTATCTAGGCTGTATTTACAGGAGCGATGGGATTTTGATTAATTCAGATGATGAGCAAAATTTCGCCATCGATTTTGCTTTTAAAAACTCTTAAAATAGTTATAAAGGGCTTTTCCGAGGACCGTTTCTAAAGTGGTCTCTTCAAGGGCCTGGAAATGAAAAAATTAGTTGTTCAGAGGTACTTCAGAGCTCACCAAAGATAACAAACAATAAAGCAAAGGCTTGGATATTTAACGAACCTAATAAATTTTTAACCAAGTTTCTTTTCTTTCTCTCTCTTGCCCTAGAAATGCTCATATACAGATCAGCAGGGAAAAATTTCTGTTAATTCGGAGTCCAACTGTAGACATTCATGGCAATATGAAAAATATATGTTCTTTCTAGCTTTTTAATATCTCAATTAAGTATTATCAAAATTTAATCTATGATTTTCTTTGATTTGTGGAGAACTTCCCCGTGACGTCGTTCTGCGCTTCCTAATACTTTTCTGCGCTTTTATAAAAAGAGTTAATATAAATTTCAAATTCTGTCGCCGTCATTTTTCAGATTTTTTGTATGGAATTTAATGAATTTTATTCTTCAGATAATTTGATTCCTCAAAGAAAGTGTCTCGAAGTGTAAATAAAAGCCATTTCACGATTTAAATTTATATTTCACTCTAAAAAGCAGTTTATGTGTTATGCAGTTTCTGCATTTTATATTTCTCAAATAATTAAAAATTGTTCTGCAAAATTAAATTTTGAAGCAGAGTCAGTACGCTACTTTCTATTACACAGGATTATTAAATTACTTTCTTTTGTTGGGTATATCGAAGTTAAGGTAGCCGAAGAAGAAATACACTTTTAAGACGAGTGAAAATTCACAAGGTTGTAAGGAAAATTACAGATTAATATTTTAAAAATATAAACGATTTCATATGAAGAGGTGATGAGTTTTTTTTTTACATTTTATACGATATACACATAAAATAATATTTTAAGAATGATATCCTGTTCATTAGATATCTCGGTTAAATTTTATTCAAGCATATATTTTTAAAAGCTCAGAACAGAAATTACCTGATCTGGAAAATTTCGTCGGTTAACAAGCAACACCACCTATATCAATTTCTTGAAATTTCAAAGAGGAAGAAAAAACTGAATTTTTCGCCACTAATAACAAATACTTCTGAATTTTTTTATATCTGGTAGAAAGATGTGGTCTCATGTTCAAAAAAGATGTTAAAAAATTCAGAAATATTCGTTATTGGTTGCGAAAAATTCAGTTTTCTCTTCCTCTTTGAAATTTCAAAAAATTGAGATAGGGGTGTTGCTTGTTAAACGATTTATTGAATAAAAATTAAAATTATTATGCATATAATCTATCTTAATAACAGCAGAAAGAAAAAAATTTTCTAGTGAAAAAGTCTTTTTTAAATTGTTTTTAAATGAATTAAGACTCGTATATTTTCTTATCCGGTTATTATATAATAACCTTCTGATTAATATACTTATGAACGTACAGTGTGTGATGTTTGTATGTGATTGCGTGGGGAAGCTTCACTAATAGAAAATGTTACTCGTATCGAAATAGTGTAAACCATGATAATATGAATATATATTATAAAACATACAGTATAATTTACACTATTAATTGAAGAAAGAAAATTTTTTCTAGCTAAATAGATTTATTTAAATTGTTAATAAATGATTTTACCAGAGAAACTTCTCTTATTTGGACAATAAATAGATATATACTGTATTTTTCTGAAATACAGTGTCTTGTTTCTACTTTGTATTTATTGTATAAAAACATTTTTAAGAGAGAAAGCTTTTGATTTAATGTTACCTGTATTGAAGTAGTTTCATCCATGCAAATATGAATACATTTTATAAAAAAGATAAATTAAAAACTTTCTTTCATTCCGAAAAATAATGCCTAAAAAGCATGTTAAATTAAAAGTTTTACCAGGAGGAAGACTAGTCCTGAATAAGTTGTGTAATGTGGACATTTATTACGGCAAACACAAATAAATATTTATAAAATTTCCTTAAAAGATAGTAATCTCCACACAATTTATTTCACATTTGTATTGTAACAGTTCCTTAAAAATTATTGTGGAATTATAAAAATAATCTGTGTGCTTCAATATTTTTATAAAACATGCATTGAAAAATTTCAAGGAAAATTAACTAAACTCTTAGTTTTATCATGTTTATAACAGAGGAAAACATATAACTATCTGGAATTGAGGAAGACCCGTTTAAAAGCTAGAAACAGTGAATAATACCTATGTTGTGTTTAAAATAATAGTTATAATTTATGTTTTAATTGAACGAAAACAATTGAAGCACATTATATTAGAATATTAATAAAAAAAAATCTATTCAATGTAATGGATATAACATTAAAAAAATCTGTAGGAAAAGAATATGCCACACTTTACTCTACATGTATCTTAACAGTGATAAAATGCTTTGGAAAATCTTCAATCAAGGATGATTAAATTTAAAAAGGCATTATAATACTAACTTAATTTAGGAACATGAGAACATAATTTGTTTAAGTGTTTATTATTAACTATACTGCTATTATAAAAAATACATTTACGAGCAACAGACAACAAATAATTAAAGCAAGATATTTATTTTACTAGCATTCTATTCCTTATAGCATTAAACCAATGACTAATTCAATTGAAAATGCAATTTTGCATTTTATAAATACAAAGAAACTATGTCATTTCTTTTCGCAATTTTCGAATAAATGCAGTTAAGTAAAATACAAATTATAAGATTAGAAATGTATCAAGAGAATCTTTAAAGTATAGACGCGAAAAAATAATGGTATAATAGTGTTAAGAATTTTATAAAACTGATGAAATATAACATAACATTGAAATATAACATGTTCAGTTAATTTTTGTTAACTTGTTGTTGCAAATGTTAAATTTGTCAGAAATTATTTCATTACGTTTTCGAAATTAATTTTTTTTACTTCGAAACAAAGTGCTTATTATCTTTCTTCATATTAGAATTAAGTCATATTATATCCAAATCAACCGTTTGCCAATTGTCGTGCATATAATATGCCTTGTCGAAATTAAAAAATAATTACGGAAGATATAATTTATATCTCCCGTAATTATTTTTATATATATACAAGCGTATTTTTTATATTATACAAGCGTTTAAAAACGAAGTTCTATTTTCTAAAATAATAAATATAAAAATAATTTCTTTACAGGAATGCATTTTTATGTTAATTTTTATTTTAATTTATTCTTTTCCCTAGAAAACTCGAAAGAATTTAATGCACATTTCACTTGACAATTTTTTTCTTTACAATTACAAATACTTACTTCATTTCATAGAAATTTATTGCTTAAAGAGTTTCGTTTAATTATTTTCATTTAGAAAAGCTGTTAATGATGGTAACTTAGCAGTACTTTTATAAACGAAATTATTTACTTTTCAAGTGTTATTTCTCAAAGGATTTACCCACGAACTAATTTCCATGAACTTCGAAGTGAACTTAATCACTATTACTGCGATTCTCTCTGTGCACTTATTTCCAGCCCCAGGAGATCCAAATTTAGGTGTACCAGTCGCAATCACCTTAAGTTGAGTTCCATTGAGGTCACTGCACACACAAACTTCGTCGACAAAGCAATACTGTCCAGAAAATAGTTCCAGTTAATTTAGTTCAACATGCAGAAGAGGAGATAACCCAATCTAATTTCACCCAGAAGAAGTCTAGAAAATGTACGACCTCTAATTGTGAAGCGACCTAGGATTCTTAATGAAAACAAATCTACCAAACGGAAAGATATTAACGTGAAGGGACAGCACAAAAAGCACTTTGAAGTAAATGGAATGAAAACGAATCGGTCGTGGAAAAAGCTCCATGTGATGTTCTACGAATAACAGCGTAAATGCTTGCAGGTTAAAGCATTTCCTTGTACAAGAGGTTTGGTATGGCCTGGTCATGTACTCGCCTAGGTTTAAACGCTCTTGTCCATTGGTTAAACGCTTGTCGCATAGATTTCCAGTTTCGTAGAGTCTCCCTTGGGATTTAACTTCGCTTTGTTTGTCCTCTTCTGGTGCTGGTATCCCGATCTAAGACTTCAGCTTTAGTCTCTAGTGCATCGTAAAGAACTGAATTTTCTTCTCTTCCTTCTGATTCTTTCAGATGATTTGCTTTTTCCTTTACCTTCTTTTCCTTTCATTTTTTGTTGCTCTTGTTGTTGTTATCCTTTGGATTGGATTTTGACTTTTTTTATTGCTATTCCTCGTTGTTGTTGCCGTTTGTGAGAGTACTGATCCCTTGAACTTTTTGTGTTGCGCGCTGTGTTGAAAGCCGCGCCAAGGGGAATTTTTTTTTCTGTGAAGGGGGCCGATGTTTTATAAAACACGAATCTTATCCTTATAGAATTCCCTCAAATGATATTGAAAACTTGAAAATGTAAGCTGAGAGACTAAAATCTTGAAGTAAAAAGTCCGATGTAAACATATTTTTTTCTCTTTTCGTGTTCTTTTTTATTTTTTTGAGTGAAAAGCTGTTAAATAAAAACATCTTCCTAAGCATTTTTCTTCTAAAATGTATCTTACACAACAATACATGCTTTGTTAGGCTTATCTTTTTTCAAAAGAAAGAATTGCTTTCCAAGTTTAAATATGTCGATTGTATCTTAAGGGCTATGAAATAACCAATTTTATCGCATCGATATTTTGACATTATCATTCTAACGATTTTAATTCTTTCCAGAATATTGAAAGTAAACTATCAATAATTTAAACATTATAACTTACGATTTATATAAAGCTATCGCATCGGACAAGGTAGAAATCGCGTCACAATTCTATACAATTTTTCAGGTAAAGGTATTATATATTAATTTAAGTGAATTTTGTTGTACCATTTAAACATTGTATACAAATAGTCATTGACATGACTGCGAAATTTTTTATACCGATTGACAAAAGTTGTATATTAAGAACGATTAAAAATAGCTGAGCCGTAGAGGATTAGACAACGGTCTAGTAGACTTGCCAATTGCTTCAGTTTCTATACACGCTTTTATTTTATTTTACTTATATCATGTTTGTAAAGATGGAATTTTGTATTCGATTTGTCATCTACTTTCTTATGTACTTGAGCTCTGAAAATTTCTACATTTGTGTGTTCATGATACAATACCATATTTTCATAACTTAATTATCAGTTAATCGACTAATTTTATTTCCGTATCATCTGGCTGCGAATTTGGGAAAAAGTAGAATACAAGGTTCCATAATACACAGAATAATGAATCATGAAATATATTAAAGAATAAAAAGTAAAATAATAATAAAAAATCAATTAATTTACTGAAATGCAGAAAATAATTTTCTTTTACCAAAAACATGGAGATAAAAAAAATCATAAGGAGCTTAAATCAGTTCTTGAAAAATTAAAAATGTATTATAAATATCAATCAAATTATAATTTATTTAGAAAATTTCTGTCAGTACCTCATGCTTTTACGATTCTTATTACCTTATATTTTTGATAAAATATTATTTTTGATATCTCTGTCCATTAATAAAAGTGTATTTTAAAAAGGTTTTTATTTCCTAGGGAAATGAGTCATATTATTCATTGTAATGAATTGCAAGCAATTTTGAAATCAATCACATTAATAGGGAAGTTCACAAGTCATTATACATTACTTGGTTTGAGAAACTTATTTTTTAAATAATTTTGTAGAAAACAATACGTATCTATAAAGCTTAGAAATTTAAAATATCTGCCATGAAATTAGTTGTAGGGCGAAAGGCTAAGCTATGTTTTTTCAAAATACATTTAGTTGTGTTTAAAAGTATCACTTAATAATTGACTAAGTGATTGATAAAGTGATAATAATTGCTACTTTGGCATTTACAAAATATTTTTAGTATTTATCGAAGAATAAATGGTAAAATAAAAACAAATAGACATAAATATTTCATTTAAATTTATAAAGCGGTAAAAAGTCCTCTGTTTTCTCCTTCTCCATGACATTTAATCATTATCACTATAATAGCTCTCCCACACTTCCTTCAAAAGCTGTCTGCATTCGTCGTCAACAACTAGACTTCTCTTTAACGTAGAATCACCATGATATGAATTAAATACTTGACCAGTGATTTCAACGTCTAACTGTAAACATAAAATTAAATATAAACGCAAATGAAACAAACATTAATATA
Source organism: Araneus ventricosus (assembly GCA_013235015.1). Lineage (NCBI taxonomy): Eukaryota > Metazoa > Arthropoda > Arachnida > Araneae > Araneidae > Araneus > Araneus ventricosus. The sequence continues at coordinate 366,251 of BGPR01000007.1, read as the reverse complement.
AAATGAAAAATAAAAACAAATGAAACAAACATAAATATAAAATGAAATATAAAAATAAATGAAACAAACATAAATATGAATAGAAAATGAAATAAAA
>BGPR01000007.1:331332-366144 GCA_013235015.1 Araneus ventricosus | reverse complement strand
ATGAATAGAAAATGAAATAAAAAAATAAATGAAACAAACATAAATATAAACATGAATGAAATATAAATGACCATAAACATAAATGAATGCGAACATAAAATGAAACTATGAATGCAACAAAAAAATTATCAGGAAAAATAAATGAAACAAACATAAATATAAAATGAAATATAAAAATAAATTAAACAAACATAAATATAAAAATAAATGAAACAAACATAAATATGAATAGAAAATGAAATAAAAATTAAATGAAACAAACATAAATATAAACATGAATGAAATATAAATGACCATAAACATAAATGAATGCGAACATAAAATGAAACTATGAATGCAGCAAAAAAATTATCAGGAATCCAGAATAGTATGAAAATATTTATTTTCATATGAATTTAAGCAAATTTAGCTTTATTCTGAAACTTAGATTCGATTTTGAAAATAATTGAAAAATATATGGAGTTTTTGCTCTTTAAAAAATTAAAGCATTATTGCCTAAGTTTGAATTTGATTCTGTGAGAAAAAAAAGAGAAAGTAGTCTTAATTTTAAAATATCTATAAAATCCCTAGGGTATAATTTTTGTACATAAACAGCAAAATAGAACACGCGAGTTAAGAAACATAATGATCATAAGAAATCCGTATAAATTAAGTCACTGTGAAACTTCAAAGAACAAGTATATATCAAAGTTTCTTACCAGTTAGTTTCACATAATAGCATTGAAACAAGTGACAAATTGAAAGATTTGGTTACAAAATTTTTTGCCCCCAAAAAATGTTCGAAGCGACAGTCTGTGTGAGAACTCCGGGTCTCACACGGAATTTTATATTTCAAAAATAAGACGTGAAAACACGATAATTCCCTTATGTTAGCATATGTTCTGAGAAAAAAATAATTGAATCATTCGTAATTAATACCTATACTGAAGATTCTGTGACTCTCTAAAATTTGCTGCTTTTAACAGAAATCAGAAACTGAAGACCTCTCCGGCGAATTCTCCAGAAATTGATTTACAATCTGATCTCTTTCATCAGATCTGAATATATAAAAAAAGTTCTGAAAAGTAAGTTGTCGAAACTTGCGTTATTTCTTTCGGTTTCATCATCTTATACGAAAAAAGGCAAAGTAAGTACTTCTTAATTTTTTTCACTTGTTACTTTCTTTTCCAGTAAAAGAAGTGGACAATCACCTAACAGAACAATTCCAACACAAGTCCTTCTTACGGCCAACAAAACTAATTTTACCACATCCATAAAAACAAAAATTTTAGCACTCCGAGTAGTTTATGGCCTTAAATAATCGTGAGAACTTTGCCGTTTTTTAAAGTCTTGAATAAAACACAGTGTTAAGCATCTAATTAAATGAAAAGGGTCTTCAAAACTTTACCTCATATCTGAAGGGGTTTTGTAGCAGGCATTTTAAATGCTCTCAAGATAATTGCGAGCAAAGTTTTCTAGGGATTTTCACAGCTGTTTAAGACGGAAGATCGAAACAAACTTTGGGAATGTATTTCCGCGACTTGCATAAGATAATTACGGACCCTACCTTTTAACCGCTCAACTGCGGCTAAAGTATTTTTATTCGGACCGAAAACGGGCCCTTCACCTCTAATTACAAAACACTGAGAACGGAAAAACGGGTTTATGTGAAATCTTAGTGAAAAATGCTTGCTCAAAGAACTAACGTTTTTCGCTGTTTATGTCATTTCGAGGGGAAAAAAACTTGTTCTGAAACTGAAGCTGTCTACTTCTTCTCAGAAGAAGAAAAAAAACTAACGTTTAAAACTTTTTATTAAAATTTGATGTTCAGTTTTTGTGGTGTTAATTTTCTGTGTACTGAAGTTATAAAAGAGGCAAGTTTGGAAAAATTTGGTGTATGCGTCGTATGCCCTAGTAAAAAATTAACGAAAAAAGTCTTCCAGGTCTTCTTATTTAAAACATTACTGCAGTGAAACATGAATTAACGAAATTTTCTAAGGGAAAACTATCTTAATTCCGTTCAGACACTTTTAGAATTTTCCGCCTAAGTTCAGATAAAAAAATTTGAATAAACAATTGCAACAAAGCGTTTAACATTTTGTGTTGTCACTGAATATACTTTTACTTAACATTCCTCGAGGATTCTGTATATCACTTTATAGTAATCCATTGCAGCAGTTTGATAATTTGAAACAAGTGCGGTTCGTTGATCGTTGGCATATTCAGAATTCTACTTGACCAGGGTATTTTGTGGTAAGAAAGAAGAAAGCTTAGAAAGTCAGTGGACTTAATTATGACTGTAATGAATTACCACATACAAAAATAAAAATTTCAGATAAGAGAACTTGCGAAACACATCTGTCATTTCGCACAATATGTAAAAAGGCGCATGAAAAACGAAGGGAGAAAATACTGCTACATACTAGAATTCGTGTTTTTAATTTCAGGATTAGATTAACCAATTCAATATGTAACGGAAGCGTAGTCATATTTCTCTTTTCTCTTGAAAGTCTAAGATTGTCATTATCTCTTAGAAGTCATTGAAATTTTTATCACCATACATTGGAAACCAAATGTAAAATGACATACACTGCTCAATTCTTAAGAAAACAACAATTCTATATTTAGTTGAATAAAATCTGAACTACATTTTCTAAACATTTCTTTAATTTTGGTGAAATTTGAAGAACTATTTAGAACATGCATGTTATAAAATATTTAATCGGAAAAATCTTAAATAATTTCTCAGATCGCATGCTCAGCGCTTTGGATTGCAGACATTCCAATTTGTGTCTAATAAATAATAGTATATATAAATTGCTATAAATTAAAAGCTATAAGTCTTTTGGTTAAAAAATACACCTCAGGATTTCCAAATCAGTTGCGTAATTCTACATTTAATTTTTTTAAAAAAAGTGCGGTTCGAAAAAATTTTTATGCACTTTCTCAGTAGAATTTTAACAGCTTAAGGACCGAGTAATTTTGTAACCTTGTAACCTATTGTATTTAGGACGAGTTAACTCGGGATAAGTCCTTAAACGGTTAATCTAAAGTACCTAAAGTTTAAGTGCCGTTATCGGAGAATTATGGATTATATTTTTATAGGAATCCATTATTAAAAGAATTAGTGTGTATGTACTAGGCGAGGGAAGACAACAGAACAATTTATATTTAATAACTTAAAATTATTTTATGAGGAAAATGTACAGAAGAATTAACTAATTTCTGAAATTTTGCTATATGCAATGCACTAAAATCTTTCAACTCTATATCTATTTCCAATAACACATACTAATCGGTCAATCAACGAAACTTTTAAAATTCACTGTTTGAGAGATGAGCATGTGCGCCAGTATTTTAAGACTAGAAAATAAAAAAAATGATAAAAAAATAGCCAAATAGCCTCATACATGAAATCTTGTTTTAAAATGTTTTATCCGGATATATTACCTATAATTGTGTTTTTATGCTGCAATAATAAATTAACAATAATTAATAACATTTAATAAAAGGAATATCTGTAATAGAAAATATTTTATCAAGAACAGAATATAAATGCTATAATAAAATGTTTTCCTAAAATAAAAATATTGAATCTTATTTTAGAGAAACTTAATGATGTAAAAGTTTGATAATTAGTAAATCCGCAAATACCAACACACTATAATTGTAATAAAATCTTTCATTTCTCAAGTCTAGAGTTTTGATATATTTTTAGAAGTTTAACCTTTAGAAGTTAACCGAGTGCCCAATTATTTTTATCTTTTATCTTTCAAGTTAGAAAACTTAGTTTTTAAAGTAAATGAACTAATTTTTTTTATTTAATTATATCTCTAAAATCTTAAGAATACATTATCCATGGTTGTTTCAGGAAATATATATATAAAAATATATACTAGCCGCTTTTGAACTGAAACATGAAAAACTGAAAAAGTCGTCTCTGAAGTTAGGAGGGTTAAAGGTGGCTATATACCCTTATTTTTTCAAACTGATTAGGTTTCAATTTAAAATATTACTAAATGCATTCTTTTCTAAAAGAATTTATGAAATCGTATATAGCAAAACTATGAAAATTCATGAATTTTGAAAGCGAATCCTATACAATTATATCATAGTGATTAAAAAAATTTAATATTATTATTATATATTATGCATTCTGCATTAACTTTTCAACCAGAATTAAATTGCGATAAAAAAATCCATACATATTCTAAATTAAGCCAAACCTGGTTGACCTTTATCATATGAATGAAATATTTTCATGTTGCTAGTTTGCAAAAAATGTACAAAACATATCACACATTGAAAGAGTGTGTTTGATTAATATTATATTTACTCATTAATAATAATTAAATATATATTTATTAATAATAATTCCGATATAATAAATTAATTAGCAATATTATGAATTTATTTGTTAATAATATTGCATAATATTATTTTGATTAATATTAGGCAATATTATTTTACCTTATTTCAGGCATAAAATAAAAATAATAATGTGTTTTCTTTCTTAAGCAAACAAGTACTAAGCACCCATTGAATGCTAGCAAATAACTCTGTCTACGGACTGACGAAATCGATTTTTGAAAATATTCCAGTAAGAATAAAAAGAAAATTTCGGAGCAAAAATATATCACGCAAACTGAGGTAAAATATTTCAGAAGAAAATAAAGATTTTAAAAAAAATTCTTCGATGTGATAACATCAGGAAAACCTTTCATTTGTATTATGAACTTCTCTTGATAATCAGTGAAAGTATGATTAAGCAAGTACAATTAACGAGTTGCAAAATAATTTTCTGAAGAGCAAAGCGATGAATGATTCCGCAAAATGGATTACTTGAAAAAAATAAAGGAACCCTAAAAATTAAAGAAGTGTTTTTACATGATAGATACTCTTGAAGAACGTAATGCGAATCTTTTGATAAAAAACTTGGATCTTTATAAAATATTTGCTGTCAGCATTTCGTAATAAAATAACATTCGATTTTTCAGATTCATATGCATACAATTTTAAAAAAATCTTTAATTTTTATTTTAATTGTTTATTACTTCGAAACAGTTGAAAAATGCGCTGATAATAAATATGTTTTTGTGAAACAGTTAAAGATTTTTTTTAGAAAAACGGTCTCTACCTTGTAGAAAACTCTTCATTTTTGTTGTGTTAGACATGTTTGCTAACCTCTCTTAGGAAATACCGGAAAAAATTGAATGAAGTTTAACGTAAAAAATATAAATATCTCATGGAAGCTCTTGATTTTGTTTGTCATGGCATTTAGTTAGATAAAAGTAAAAAGACGACAAATGTTGACAAGGCAGCTTTCTATCTAAAAGAAATTTAAGGGTTTGTAGTAATAAAACAAAGTTATCTTTATTATAGTTTGAAAACCTTTTCACAAATATTTAATTTTAGAAATTTTTTATTTATATCGAAGGAACTAAAGAATTTTTAATATTTCTTAAGTAATTTGGTGTAAATCAATGCATTTATTAAACAAATAAAGAATGGAATCATCAAAACCTGAAATTTTATAACAAGTAATTCTTGAGTTTTATGAGCCATCTCTTTGGGAAATCTATTTCTGGAAATAATATTAAACCTGAAAAATAGCCAATATTTTAAAGCATATAGTTTTATTTCTGCTAGAAATTTTGATTTTTTAAAATTTCATTTTCATTTTATTTCAGTACTATTTTCTCAAAAAATTATTTTATGCTTAAGCAGTGAAAATCCTTTGGGTTGTGATTACATATTTTAGCTTTAATACTTGTAAGCCAGCATAAAACATGATTTGCTTTGATTCCTTAATTCAGAATCATTTTAAGTCTTTTTACCAGTTCATTGCTTCCACAACGAAAAGAAAACAGCGATACAACAATTGATTAACGACGTGGAATTTCAAAGTGTTAAAAGTAAACTTTATTCTCTGAAAATAGATTTTTTTAATTAGCATTATTTAGACATACAGCAAATATTTCTATAATGAAAAATTTACCTTTTTATTTTCCTTACAAGAAGACAGAATTACTTTATTCATTGAAATATCAATTTTGAGTGAAACCTCATTCAATTTATTAATAAGCAGATATAGGCATGTTATTTTAATAATCGATGTAAAATAAAATACATAAATTTTTTTTGCTGAAAAACAGATTTTATATCTGAAAATATTCATACGATAAGTTTTTAAGTCCAATTAATTATTTAAAATGTATCCTAAACTGCTTAAAATACATTTATGCGTAGAGTATATATGTTATTGTTGGAAACAATGTGGTATCATACAGATTTGTGTCGGAAGATAATGATTTTGGATGGAATTAATGCCTTCATTTAGTTAAATTAGTATAAAAATAAATATCAATATTGTGTATAATAAACTACTGAAAGTAAAATTATAAACTGCTGTTGTCCCGTTTTAGCCTTCATGTTAACAAACGTAAATTTTAATGATTGAATGTTATGGGGCAAACTTTCATAAATGGAAATGTTAAATATCTTTTCATTATAAATAAACAACAAGTAATATATATTTTTAATAAGACATTTTCTTAAATTAAACCAATGATTTAAAAACACCTTAAAAGTTCTGCTGCAATGTGATTTGATATGAGAAATTTTTTCATTGAGAAAAGTGCAATATAAAGTGTTGAATGTTTTCACTTTCTTTGTGAATTAAGGCATTTTATTGTGAAAGTGCTCCGAAAGCAATATTACTAAGAAAAAGCTCCGAATCAGATCAACTAATTAATAACAAGGGGAATTTTATATTGTAAAGTTTGTTGCATTTAAGGACGGGAAAGGTGGATCACACTGCTATAAAAATGTCGATTTTGAATAATTTATTCCCTTGTTTTTAGAATTTCTCTGCAAATTCAAACACAGTTCTATTGAAATAAAACATGGGAAAATAATAACTTAGCAGCAATCAAATAGCGCAATTAGAAAGATAATTTTTGGTTTATTACATTATAACTACTAAAATCTACAACATATCAGTTCAATATCGAAGTTTAATTCTCAACTTAACTCTTAGCTCTAATTTTTCAACCTTTTTAATATTTTCAAACAAATAAACATTAAGTACCCAGTCTTTTATAACAGACTTAAACAAAAATACCCTTCTTTTTTGTTTCAAAATGTAAAGCTTAAACTATATTTTTAGTATCAGATGATTATGCACCACACAACCGAATTTTCTTCGTACATTATCCTAGACTGAACAAAATTTAATTCGCAGTCCAATGAGCGTTAATTTCGATGATAAATGCTCCCCATCATAAATTTTTGATACATGTAAAAAATTCGGTTGATATCAGTAATGACTTAAATCATATTAACAAAATTGTTTTGTAACAATTATTATTTAATCTTTAATGCTAAATATAATAAGTATTTTTCATTTTATTGAAATGATAAAATTTAATTTACTAGCCATATGCATTAGACTTTTGTGGATTTCAAGTCATTAAATTGATTCTGACTTATACACTTGCTTACTGATATTTATGACCAGTATCCTTTACATTCTCATATATTCGAAATTGCTATATATAAAATTCATTTTTAAATACATGAGCAGCGCAAAAGTTCGTATGAAAGACTTGGTGATAAATTCTCTGTGCGATTTTATCCAACTGTATGTGTAAGAATAATAAATGTTTTTCAACAGCGTATGAAAAGAAATATTTTTCATCAAGTTTTTCGCTATCAGATATTTCTACACAGAATATAAATATCCCTCTTAAAATCTAATTCAGTAGCACAGCTGTTCACTTTCCTATAACTCTTTCTCTTTACCAGAAAAAATAAAATCCCATAAACAACACCAACGCGAAAGGATGCATATTTAGCGATATAAACAAACATAGAACTAGAGAACACGCATTAAAAGACTGACAGAACTATTGGTTGAAAGTGATGACACCCCCATTAAGAGCTGACAGATAGTGAGGAGAACACAACAGCAGACAGAATAGCAGACATAAAATGTCTGATGCAGTCTATCATCCCATCAGCTGTTCGTTCAGACAGACCTGGATCTACTCTTGATATTACTACATGATCTAGAATTTCATGTCCCTAGAACTTAAGATAAGTTTCGATTCTAAACCTGATTAAATCTTCAGATAATTGACTCAGGAATTTCGTCCTCAACTATTGGGACATTTTCCACAGTTGCTACAAGCGAATAGATTTTGTGAGTTAACGGATTTCAGATATGGAATCATTAGAATAACTAGCTAGCTAGAATTTCCTACCTTTTATGCAATCATATTAAGGCTGGCAGGTTTGTAATGGAGTTTATTTTGATGCACAGTATATGAAAATCAGTTTATATCCCTGTCCAGCAAAATTTCTTGAAATAAGCAAATTTTCGGATAGAAGAATTCAGTGAAGATAAGCAAGTTCAAAGTTAAATTTTATAATTTAGCATTAGGAAAGAAACTAAAGGAAAATCGTTTCAGATGTTTGTTCTTATTGGATGAAAACCAAAATTATAAAAAATATAATGTTTAAAATTTAGTAAAATTACAAATAAAAAATAAAGCTGAAAGTTCTTAATTATATTTGAATTATAAAACTGCAAATATGGATACTTCAAAAATGAAAAGATTTAGGAAAATTTGTGTTTTGATGAAACAGCAATTAAAATTTAAAAATATGTTTTAGAAAGAAATTTTTCTCTGTTGCTGCTTAATAACAAAAAAATGACAAACTGATGACTGATACTAATTACTCTTATAGTTGACTTTTGAGGAAACCATTTTAATTAAAATTTTTAACAATAATCTAAATTTTAAATATCCCACACTCTAGTAACTCTCTGTCAACTGAATATTGAGAATATCGTTAATAAAAGTAAATGAGCATTAATTTTTCAGCTGATAGTATAAGTTATTTATAATATATACAATATGCAACAGGAATAAAATAAATATAAAATTTTCATTCCTTCAATTAAATAAATCTAAGTCCAATAAACATTATATTTATTATAATTTTTTTATAAATACCTTTAATTATTAGTGTAATTTGAATAATTTTTGCAAATGCTTTGCCGATGATTGACGATGGATTTGATAAATAATATTATGAAATAAAATCAAATTTTCTAATTATAATATTTTTTAGTTTTAAATCATTAAAATTGTTAATTATAATACTTTTAATTACTGAAAATTCATCATATTTTGGTTGAAATTATTTTACTATTTAAACAACTAATATCAAATTTGTTACCGTTTCCTGTTTCTAATAAAGTTCCTACATAACATTATTTTTTAATTGGAGAATAATTATCTTAGAACTTGAAAAGGGTTGTATTCTTTAAATATGGGAATATATAATGTTATGAAACTAAAAAAGTAAACAATGAATTCACCCCTTGAAATAAATTAAAGCAGATATTCCCCAATCCTTAATTATCTTAAAAAGTAAATTAAAATGCAAAGAAATGTTAGCATTATCTAGTGCGTTTCTTACATCCAACCTATAATAAATTCGGAGCAAAGATATGAATATCCAAAACAAACTTATTTCTTTACAAATCAAACAGAACCATAAAATATTTTTACAAGACTTCTCCGATTGTTAAAAGAAAAATCAGACCAAAAGTAATCTCATACTTCACAAAAACACAAAAGAATTTGCTCGATTTTTATCATCAGAAAAATTAATCTTTGCTATCGCAAAAATACAAAGCTCTAAAACATTCGTAAGGTCTTTATTCTTGAGTACTTTCTTACGACGCTTTTTGCGTTGCTGCAATTACATCAAACAAATAACAAAGAATTCAATATTTGCTTAAAAATAGAAGAAATAGCAGCGGAAAAATATTCTTAGCAACCCTTCCTCAAACTTCTAAATTGGGTTCATTAAGTTCATATTAAAACACAGTACGTGCACCGAATTTGTGAAAGGAAAGACCTTAAGTGCGTTCAAAGTTTAACGCCGCTTATACCAAAGAATAGAGTATTTGTCTGAGTGTAGGTACTAAAGCTTAAAGAAATCCTTTTGTTAGGGTCAAGTGCCTCATTATGCTTAGCTTTTAAATTATGCTTTGATTCTTCCTGATCAATTTATCGAAGAAGGGGGAGAAAGAAAGGAAGAGACTTAAAGCTCAGGAAATTGAAAATATATTATTACTGAGAAATTTCTACGACGTTAAGAAATAACCGAAGATATTCAGAAAAAAATATAATGGAATGAATTTTCCTAAGGAAAAAATTTAAGATTTCTCTCATTCCATTGTGAATTTGGCTTAAAAGTTTGTTCAGATTATAAGTACTTCCTGAAATTTTAAAGTGAGTTCAAGGGTTGTTAAGCGAAAACAATCCGATGCTCTCTTTAACAATTGGGAATAAGATGAAATAAAGAATAAGAAATAGCGCAGGAGTAGGAGTTTTTTGAGAAAACAAGATACCAGAATCATCTGAAATTAAAATTATCCTTGTTGAAGAGTGAAGGAAATCGCATACTTGTTTTGTCGTGTGCAATTATTTTTCAGAAGGAAAAGAGAGCAACTTGAACTAAGAACACAAGTGGTTTTAATTTTTTGAAAAATATATCTCAGTTACTGTATTCTGAATTTCCGAAGAGAAGAGAATACTGCAGGCGAAAACAATTCCTTTATCTTTTAAGAAACACAATGAAAAATCCTTAAATAACTATCCCTTAATCCTTAAAAATTAATCAGGAAAAATGTTGCTGTTTTTTTAATTTAATCATATTAGTTCTAAAGTACAGATATTTTGCATCCTTCATAAAAAACTAAGAAATAATCATATTTCTCTAAAGAATCCATGACGAGTTTATCCATGATGAAATCTTTCAATTATCAACATTTTCTAATAAACTGCTAAATTATTCTACATGTACATTTTAATTCGTGATTTATTCCTGCCAATTCCAGTAAATTTATGTTGCGAAAAAGACCAATATATGATCTGAAGAACTTAGGAAAAACTTTTAAGAATTTATTCAGTTTAATTGTTGACAACAAAAGAAAGGTCATGATGGCTCAAGGAATTTTGAACATATTCGTGGTTTAATTGTTTCGTTCATTACAATAATCTATGACTTCAGGAAGTGTTATTTTTTTCTATCACAATTGCAATTTCTTATAAACATGCTATGAGGTATTCAAGAATACATGCATATGCACAGCTGACTTTCCTCGTTTTATGAAGCATATGTTAAGAAATTTAGAGTTGTCTGCTACAAAATATTTTTGTTACAAATTTAACAAAATTTTGGTAGTTTTAATATTTAACATTTGATGCTATTTTATTTCAATATATATGTGAAATATTGGTGCAATAACTACGTTAAAATATGCAGAGGGGCTGCAGGGATGCTATTTACTTCATATATTGTTCATTATTAAGTCAAATCAAAAGTACAAATAAACTCAAAATTACTCTTTAAATTCGGCTTAAAAGTTTATTATAAGCTGGGAAGTACTTAATTTGTTTGAAAGAATTTTTTTCTCTCAATGTTCATAAAATAGATCTCATATAGGAAAATATCATAAACACCTCTTTAAGTGTAGCAAACAGGTTGAAAATTCCGCTGTATTATTTAAATGTAATTGAATAACATGCATAAGTACTTTAGTATTGGTAATTTAATAACATGCGTAAGTACTTTAGTATTGGTAATTGAATAACATGCATAAGTTCTTTAGTAGAAGGTAATACTAAAGCACATGGTTACTTTAGTGTTACCTTCTAAAATAGATTCAATTTAAATGTAATTGAATAACATGTATTATCAAGCTTAGAATTTCAATATAACGCAGGATCAAATGCTGATTTTTTGTTTTGTATTTATCCCAAAATTTAGTACTTTACAAGAAATTCTTACTTGCGAAGAACGAAAATTAAATTCTTTGTATTACTGTATTAAAATAAAAGCTAAGTTCAAAGTATTACGGTATGGAAATAAAAATTATATTCTAATTATTATTTTACACTGTTTAACACTTTATTGTTTACGGTTGTTTTTAATAAAATCTCAAATATTGCTATTCATTTTAATATTAACAACTTGCTAAAACTTCAGAAGGCGGTTATAATTTTGCACTTTTAGTGAAAGCCACTCGGGTTTGTTTTCACCATTCTAATTAAAAATTTCTTAATAGAACAATTATATATGAGTAACACTTGAATTTCAAATATAATTGTAGTTATTCTGGAACTAATTTCTAAAACTGTTTGAATTAAACATATTTGAAGATCTTAATTTTCAAGGAACGAAATATAAGAAAGTGCAATAAATTGCACAACTTTTATTTCTACCATTAAGATATTTTCAAAATAATTCCATCTGGGATGTCAATATTTCAGAAGTCAGAAAGTATATCTGTAACAGTTGAAGTAATATAACATCTGAAAATTGCTTCAATCTTCATTTACTATAATAAACATTTTGCTATTTTTAAATAATAATTATAAAAATAATTAGTTTAAAAATCATAAAATAATCTATAAACATTTAAAATAACGGTTTTCAACTCAAAGTATTCATTATAGATAACTTTCTATAATTGATTAATAAATAAATCTTAATTCAAAGAATAATAATTTTGTCACATGTAAGCGTTTTATGTACAGATTGTCTTAATTCATCTATATTTTCATCTACAGCATGTATTTTTACATGACAGTAAATTCTATATTTTGAAATGCTGGTATTTTTAATTGGCTCGGATAAACCTTAAAAATGGTAAATTTTGATTTGAAGCAAAAAATATCAAACACAGAAATCTACCTCAAGGTAAATATTTAATTATGAAAAAGGAAAGATATTGGATTCAAAATTAAGTAACTAATGTGCAATTTAGATTTCATGAATATGAAAACTTCGATTGTACTTAAACTAACTCTTTTTAAATATATAAATTAGAGATTATAATTCCCACAAATTTACTATTTTTGAGCTAAATTGAAACATTTCCTCAAAAGTATAGTTGATTTTGTCATAGTTTTGTCACTCTTGTGAATTAATAATATACCTTTACTTTTTAAACTAAGAAATATCAAAATTTTTCATACATGGCATTAGATTCTATACTGGCAAACCACCGTTGTATTTGAAAAACATGGCTCAGTTGTGCATTTCAACATGTTGCAATATTCTAATTAAAAAAAGAAGATCCAATCTGTAACCTTCTTCTGAAATTTATAACTCTAAAATCTAGTTACTTTTAAATAATTTGTTATCAATTAAAATCCTAAGTATTTTCTTTGTTATAATGTAACATAAATAAAAGGAAAAATCTTACAATAGATAGAATCTATTTACATAAGTTTATAATCTAAGGTTTAAATAATGTATAAATAATGTACGTAGCGTGAAACTGTTTGATATTTTCTAACTTTGGTTGATGCTCAGTTTTTCCATTTCTGAATATTTATTCTGTTATAATCTAATAATTATTTTTACAAGAACTCGACATTAGTTATGTTTTATATGATCAAATAACCTAAATTAAGTATATGTTTAAATAATACATTTCTAATGTTGAATATTTAATTTCTTGTTACTTCCTAAAGTTTTATATAAGAAAGAAATAAGTGGACATTATGCTTTACTTATTAGGAAAATAGAAATAAATATCCATATTATTTTTAAGGTCAAGATATTTAAAATTAAGACATTTTTTCATTATATCGAATTTATGATGTATCGTAATGTTATTCTTAAAATGAAATTCAAGCGACTGATCTCCAAAGTACAGAAGCCAGTGTCCCAGACGAAATACTTTACGCCAAAGCAACTAATGATTTAAACTTTCCCAAGAGTGGCGCCACAGTGCAGAACTCTTTCATGTATCCAATATAATTCGATTTATTATTCCTAGGAGACATTTTTCAATTAATATCGTATATCAAAAGCCTGAAAATAACATTACACGCTAGTTTCTCTAACAGAGGAGAAGATTAATTTACTGGGTGCTTAGAAATTTAATTGGATCAGAGAAAAGAGTTGTAATTCACAAACATCCAGAAATACTTCAACAGTTGCGTCACAAATTTAATTTGAGCATATTTTAACTGTCATGAAACGTTAAATTATATAAGGATTTTTGTTTTTTTCCAATTTTTGTTTGTGTATAACTAAATAATAAGAAAAGGGAAGAGATTTATAATACTTTAAGGGGGGGCCAAAATCCTAAGCACTCAAACAGATTAAACTAAAATAAATCATTAGAAATAATTCTGTTTTTCCAGTTAAAATAACGTCGGACAGGAGAAATTCTTAATCATGTTTTGTTCTTGTACAATTTAAATTCTTTAGAAGTTTAGTAATCCCATAATTACTTATTTTATACTTATGCCATATTATTTATTTAATTTATATAATAATGAGTATTCTGAAGGATTATTATTTGTATTTAAATTATTTTTCATAAATGATAGAGTGTTGAAAAGAAAATTTGACGCAGAAACCATATAACACTATATTTATGTTTTCCCCAAAATTTTGTTTAAATATTTGGACCTGAAATAAATGATGTATCATTTTCGGTTTAAAGCATATTTAAGCTAAGCCGATCAGATGCTAACTATTCAACAAGTAAAAATAAGAAGAGGAAACACAAAGATTACAGGTTTCTCAAACAACAGTAATAGTATCAGAATTGGAAAAATTCTGATACTTATAAAATTTAAGATTAAGTTGCTTTGGAGTTTGTTTTCATTAAAAAGTTTATTTCGTCTTTTCTGGAATTCAGTGTTACCACACGATTGCGGTAATTGCCTGAGAGAATTATAATTTCTTTTCTAATTTAGCAAATTATTCCACTCAAAAGATTTGGTAAGACATCAAAATATAAACTGAGTGAATGTCTTTTAAGTTTTCGGGCACACTTGCAAAAATCAACACCGAAACCAAACTTAATCAAAGTTAAGAAACTTTGCGTGGGCTAGTCGCTAGTCACTCTACTCACTACAACACCTGAAACAATGTAAACAAATAAAAATCAAACATCCCTTACCCACAACAGCATGGGATTTGACCAAGCAGATGATAACGTTGTTGAAAACTGCATTTCGTTGCTTATCATGCGATCCGCCGAAATACCGGTCTTATTACGGCTATCCAGTACAGCGGTTGGTTGAGATTCACGTTACGAAAGAAAAAAATTCTACTGTCTTGAACGAGAAATAACAAAAATTTCTCCTTTATTTATTTGTGCAAGTCTATGTGTCGAGAGTCCGGTTGGAAGGCGATTCGACTCCTTGGCGAAAAGACGGACCGCACAGTGAGAAGACAACTGTGCGAATGAATAGCGAGAGAAAACGTAGAGACTGGAGGGGAGGAGCTAAACCAGCGCCGAGAACACAAACGCAGTTCGTCTAGAGAAAGCTTAGTTCGTGCACCTGGCGGAGAGCTTAACGGCAATGAGGTATGGTCATCACTGACTTCGACCGGCGGGATCTTCATTTACTTTTTCCGACACCCCAAGGCATAGGAATTCATAACAATGCCCAATAAGTTCAAATATTTTGGGCTTTTACCGATTGGGTGAGGATGCCCTTCGATACGTAATCAGAGGGGTAGAGGTATTTGGGGAGAGTAATGGTTTATTGATAAATCCATATTTGCTCGCATTTTTGACCGAGTTGTCCCTAGGAAAGTTTGATGAAGATAAATATTTTAAGTGAATTCTTTTGTTGAAATACTTTAAGAAACATACAATCCATTATTTATTGGATAACTGATAATTATTTAGTAAAAGTGAAGGTGGTTGATTAGTTAAATTATATTCGTACTTTCACTGATTGATTCGGAAAATATTTACTAATATTCCTCGATGCTTAAGGAGAGTGGTATTTAAAAGAGTAATTTTTATTGATATATTAGTATTTTAGAGTATTATTAAACAAGTTGCAGGTTTGAAAATTCGTTAAAAATAAATTTTAGTTTTAAATTATTTGAATTCGTCAGAAAATTCCAAAAGAATCTAGTTCATTAATAATTATATGAATAATCAGCAAATGCACAATAGTTGATGGTTCGTACAAAACAATAGTTGAATTTATCATGCTATACTGATATTAACATAGAAAAATATTGGAAAGTGGATATGAAGAATAAAATATATAAAACTGACTTTTTTCGAACGTGGGTTTTAGATGTAGATTTTTAATGAGAGTTTAAAAATTAAAATGATATATTTTTAGAAATTATTTTCATCGAACGTCAGAAAGTTTCGTCTTCCTTTTTTCAGCTTAAATACGAAATATTTCCTGTTATTTTCATTTTTTCCTCCTATTTTATAATTTGCATTGATTCATCATTAAATGGTCATGCAGAATTTTTAATACAAAATATTTTTTTTTCCTTTATTGAATTTATCTTTATTTAGTAGTTTATTAATTAATTTGTCTTTAATTTGTAAATTTAACAGTTTAACTAAACAAAGAGTTTAGCTATATGTAAATAGTTTCAATAGATGACGCAATATATTTCAGAATAGCCTTGGAGCATTCATATCTATCATTGATCATTTAACGATTCATTTAAGGAAGTTTAAAGTTAGTTTTTAAAAAATATAGCATGCATGTACTTCCCGGTGCAGTTCAAATAGTTTTGAAATGACATTTGAAGTTAGAGTAAACACAATTTTCAATCATAAATTGCCTAAATGCAGATTCCTATTTTCTTTTAACTTTTGGAATGCATCTCTAAAAAATTATCTGACTAATAATTATGCCTCATTTACTTACGCTTTATTCTGAAAAAATAAAACACGAGCGAAATCAGAATGTATATAAGCATTTTTAAGGAGTAAAATGTCCCGAGTGAAATAGTATTTAAGCGAATTCAACTGTGTGTTTCCGCCGGAAGCCTGTTTATACGGCACGGGGGGAAGAAACAGTTCCTGTAAATCGATTACCTTCCGCGGGTAGTTAGTATGCAGGGAAACCTGCTGTTTACTGAGAACTCTGCCCAAGTGACATGTAAGATCGGTGGACTTCGAAGGAAATTTCGGTGGGCTTCAACTTCCATTTTTGAATCTTATAATGTCCAGTTTCAGTCTTAGTTTCAGCAACCTATTTCAGTTTTGAGCTGAATCATCATAGAATTGCATAAGGATACTAAAAGTGTTCCTCAAATGAATATTTGAAATGGATACAGCCAAACAATCACATTGTTTTATTTATAAATGCAAATTTATAATAGTTTTTCAAAAACAAGTATGCCATTCTGTGCTTCTGCATGCCGTCAACTGATCAATTGATAATAGCAGTTTGAGAGAAAAAAATAGTGCATTTAATTGTGTTTATAACTTCTCGTTTAAAAATCAATTCATGTCATAATTATATGCAGCTTTAAAATGATGCAAATTTTTAAATATATTGGACATTAAATAATATTATTTTATTCAATAGCTTCAATGAACTTTATTTTCATGGAAATGTCACAAAAGAAGTGGAAAAATTCTCATAGTTTATAATGTGTAGTTGATATAGGCTGTAACCATAGGAGGCATTAAAAATGTTAATTTATGGAGTATTACATCAAAAACGCAATCAAACATTACTCGTACTATTGTATCATATTATAAGAATAAGCCTTTTAAAATCAGATGCGTTGTTCACTTTTAAATTTAAATTATGATATTTATTAATTTTCTATGAGATAAATTTTGATTTCATTTTTGGTGAGAATTCTTGGAAGATCTAGAATACATTACCAAACATAATCAATGATGACACACGAAAAAAGACTAAAATATTTAATAAATTTTGAAAAGATACCGGAAAATTCTTTGAACTTTCAGATGTTAAGAATTAATATTATAAGGATTCAATTTGCTTCTTTCTAAATAAATAATAATAATTGTCAATTACTGAGTTCAAATAATGAAATATTATTTTTTCGTGAGAGAGTATATTTTAAAAGGTCGTATAAAATAAATTTTTAGATGTTAGAACACTTAAGTTCAATATAAAGTGTAGCAGTAGAAATTTAAACTTATACTGAAGAGACATATTCCATTACTGTTTTCTCCCTCAACAAATCGAGGTCATCGATCATGGTAGTATAATTAGTTATGTACTCTTATCATGTATAAATAATGCCTTGTATTAAGGATAAAAAAAGTCTTTTATTAGATATTATGCTTAAACTTCTTATTACAATGCAAATTACTTCTTTCACTGAAGTAGAATGTCAGCAAGATGTCTTTCAGTGCCTGCTTCTAAAAATCATAATTTTGTGCTGAAAGTAGGAGGATAAGGTGGGTATCTTCTTTGTATGTTATTCTTTATGCTTAACTTCCAGACTACAGATAAAAGAAATCTCATACATCCTCTTAAAATGAGAATTTTGTAGAAAAAGTGAAAATATCTTTTTCTATCATTTAATTCTAAGAAAAGATCTTTCATTTCTCTGTAACCAATAAGAGTATTATGATGGTAGAGTTGATGGTAGAAGAAAATAGGAAAGTAAAACTATATGGCGCGGTTGATTAGACAAAATGCAGATTAGTTAAGCAAGGGTTTCATTTAGTGGTAAATATGTTTACATCCCGCACGAAAATTGTTTGCAGGTACAGTATCTGTACCTCTTGTAAGAAAAAAAAGGTAATATCCCCGTGATATGCTATTATTTAATTTTAAATGCTTAATTATCAACAGATAACTAAAGCATCAGAAATAATAATTCTTGAAAACTCTCCATCCTTAAAGCTTTCTTTCAATGTCCTTTTCATCGAGAAATGAAAGTATTCAAAAGAATATTTTACGAGATGATCGCAAAACCTTCACTATTAAAAATAATTTAAAACTGTAAAAATTTTAATAAGCTGCTAATTTTGAATATTTATCCGTTATAAACACTTATTGTAGTGCCAATCGAACTTAATAATTTAATTGTGAATAAATAATAAATTTTCAAATATAATCAATTGATATTGGTAATTTGTTATTTATAATGTAGTATTTTCGCTGAAATAATCAAACTGCAGGTCATTGAAACAGCGTCTTTTAATCTGAGTAATTATAAAATTCAAATATTTTTAAGGAGATCACCTGATCAAAAATAAGTCATTTTTAAAGAGAATAAAACTTATTTACGTTAGATTAACATAACATGCAACATCCATCGTTCAGCATTTTCATTACAAAGACTCCAACTGATCTCATATGAATACTGATTAACAAAATAAGAATTATTGCTTGATATTGCACATTTCACATAATGATTTTAGGGACATTTATAAAATATATAATAAATATATATTAAACTACAGGCAGTTACAAGGATAGATTTTCGTTTCTTCTCTGAAAGATTCAGTTTTTCCTCAGAAAAAATTTGTAACACAGTTTTATGACAATCTCTTTTCAACTTCTTAATTAAATCTGGCAAAAAAATCTTAAATTTTGTTCACTGCGTTTGAATAATTATTATACTTTTTGAGTCTTAAATTGTTATTGCCATAAACAGTAAGATTTTTAGATTTCCCTCGGTAAATAATTCCTCTGATTAATGTTAATCTAAAAAAAATTTGGCACGATTTTATCGCAATTTTTGAGAATTAAATTCATGCAAAGTAACAACACCAAAAGAAAAAACTTAAAAACATGAATGTGTAACATGAATTTGTACAGGTCTGATGGTTGAAGGAGGAGTACGAATATACCGCGACTCACCCATTTGCTATCTTGGCCAAGATTGGATGGCTCTGTAATTCTAATGCCTTCTCTTCGGATCTATGGATAGTTTGAATTCAATGCATCATAATGTCAAGAGGACTATGGAATGTGATTTATTACATAAATTAGTTATTCAGGAATTTGGTTTCAGCCTTTATACACATTAGACCTCAAAATAAGCCTGCTACCCTGTAAAATTATAAGAGAAGCTTTGAATCACAGCTTTTAAATAAAATGTGGTGCAAATAATTCAGTGAAAATTGAATTTGTTCCTAAACCTTTCCAATTAATACTGTCGTTTCACATGTATTTCGATCGGAACTTCAACTGACGGACAAGAAGTTAAATACGGCCACCGAAACCATGACGAAAAGAATTTAAAAAGATAAACTGTACGTTATTTAAATTATGTCTTATTAATAATAAAAAGAAACTGAATTTAATTTTTTGATGTTCTAAAATAGGTTCAAATATAAAATATCTACATTTGCAAAGTAATGAGCATGTTGCATTGCTACAGTTTCCTGGAGCTACGTGTGAAGAAAGTAAACTGTGTTATTTTATCACGCTTATGCGTGAAAATTAAATAAGAAATTATATAAGAAATTCTATATAAGAATATTATATAAGAAATGTCTCTGAATACAGATTTTCTTGAGAAAGGTAAAGAAACTTACAAACAGTTTTGAATGTTTATAAGATAATTTTTAAAGAAATTTAGTTTCATAAAAAATTGATAAATTTTATTCATTAACTTGCATTTCCTATGTCTGCACTGAAGGTTTTCTATGGCGTTAATTCAGAAGATTTTATCCGTAAAAGTTTTTGCATTTTTTGCGCACAGAGTACTTGTGTTAAGAAACAAAATGTCTTGTATAACTAAGATAAAAGCTGCATAGATTCTACTGACCAAAAATACTGAGTAAGACGGTTCATCTAAGCTTCTACTGCGTGTTCCTTAAGGCAATTCCGTCTACTTTGAGTTATCTGAAGCACGAATTAATTTGCGGAGAACTGTTAAGTTTACTGGAGGTGTATATCTAAACATACGCATGGTTTTCACAAAAATATAGGAGCGTGAGAGAATTCAAATTTTATTCAGATATGAAATACGTGGTTAATGTTATTAGTTTATTCATGCTACAAAAATATGAAGTGTATTCCAAATTGCCCTCGAGTTCTTTGAAATAGGATTGTTCTTTAGCGGAAAAATTAACCTAATTTATTCTCATTTCAATACATAAGCAATTACCCTAAATGTTCCCATGCAATGTTTTTAGTTCAATTTACATTTCGATTGCTTACATTAGACTTTCGCATTTCAGTTAACGAATATTTTCTGGAAATTTTTGAAAATGTATAGGTCTAAATATTTTAAACAAAATTATCTGTAGTTTCCTTTGTCTCGCATACGACCTTACAGGAATATGTTATCAATGAAGTGCTTTGATGAGGCAAAGTAATTTTTTAGAAAAAATTCTCCCGAACTTGGAATATATTTCCTAAAATTTTTTAAAATTTTTTGAATACAATTGTGAGTCTAGGAATTCAAACCCTACGCACAAAATTCGCTTTTACTCTATATGAACTGTAAAATAATTTAATGTTACCACCTTGAATTGAATTTCCTAATCTTACTTAGGTCTTACTGACTTTTCAAACAAATTTTGAGAAGATAAGTTTTTCAGAACTTCATAAATCAGTACTTCGATCTTGCAGCACGGTAGCTATGTATCATAACATGGAGCTCTTTTATCCGAGCAAGAGCATACTGGTACCGCACGCTCCATCCTCCTTCATCAACCCTAAATTCTGATACATGTTACTGTCTTCGTATGCTGTGGATTACACGCAGAAACAGCCAAAGCCCCATGTAATGAACATCCTGATCATCCAACACGCTCATGCGACGGCTTGGTAGGGTAACTTGATAGTAATGTGATTTACGCCCCATTTCAAATCTACACGAAGGCTAATTCGGGGCGTATTCAACTTAAGAGTACGAAAATTGAGCCAATCTCCCAGTTTTCAAACTTCGGCAGCACACCGACGTTATGACGCTTGAGCCATGGCGAAAGCTTTAACTCACACCAGGCTCACATATATTGCGGATCGTCTGTGAAATCGGGTCTCGAACCTATGACCTCAGAACAACAAATCTACATGACCAGGCTGGAGGGAAAATTCTCATTGTTTAACGAGAAAACAATAAATAATCCTTTGGAATAGTGCGAAAATAAAATATACTTGACTCAAGCAATTTTTACTGTTTATCAATATTCAATCATATTTATTCATTATTATTTAATCTATTATTTTCGATTATCAAAATCATTGGTCTGGCATCTGCGAAAAAAATCAAAAACCATTCGATTCCTATCTAAAGGATGAGATTTCATTCCCCTGAATATTTTTAAGTGTCATAATTTAAGAATTTAACTTCTGAATGAGATATATAAAATAGCTTGGTGCTTATTCAGTGTAGTTATTAATTAATTGTTAATTTTTTAACCTTTAGTACAACTTATATTACTAATAAAATTTCAAACAATTCAGCAACATTTTGAAGATATATTTATAATTAAGGACGACTATTTATTCAATTCTTTAATATACTAATTCTATTTTAATGCTATTCAAAATGAGAATTTCCTTTTTTTGTTAGGACCAGTAATTAAACCAACATATGGAAAGAAAAAAAATATCGTGCATGTTTCTTATAATTTACTTTCATATAAATAATAAATATATTTTCAATATATACTTATATAAATGGACAAAAATATCTTTGGAACCAAATAATTATTTCAAAATTATTACACTAACATTTCAAGAAATGCCAGTAACATTAAAAGGCTCCCTCTTCACAATTTTAAATACTTTATAAAGATTTATGTTCTTCTAAGGAACAAAAGTAACCATCAAAGTAGTTTTAGCCGCTTCACTCGTTCTGATTTTCTTATTAAATTAGCAACCATTAAAGTTCCAGATTAAAGACAAATTCTTGAATCCGCACAAGAGAGAGAGAAAGTTTTTTCTTACCCAGGATAAGTGTTTTCGCAAAACTAGCAATCCATAAGAAATTTGTAGAATAATCTGTTGTTTGCAAATGACCTGTATGATCAAATCAGGATATAAATCAGCCAAAGCCATTAAAATAGTTAAAACTCCGAAACAATTCAAAGTTGAATGCCCATTGCAACCAATTAATCCAATTGTCAATTGATACAATCTAACTGCATTTACATATACTGAAATAGATCCAATTTAGATGTTTCCCTATGGCATAATGAAATAATGCGGATTTTGAATAGGATTAAAAACGTACAGTTTTGAATAAATAATGAATCAGCCGCTCAGATTTTCATAATTACTAGAATCGAAATCAAATTGCCTAAACGTTTCAGATGAGTCAAAAATTATCAGATTAATATTTTAATTGTTTAAATTAGTTTCAATTGATATATTATTAATGTTTAGCAAATGCATAAGTACAAAAGTTCTTTACTGGCGCGGAGAAATTTTACGTTTATCACGCATGTCTTGACTTCACTGAAAAATTCAAAAATTTGCTCTTTTGTTCCTTCGCAATATTTCCAAAGTTGCAAACAAACAATATTATTCCAATCAGCTTTAAACTTCCAAAATATTTACTAGTTGTTTTGTAAAAAGTAGACTCCGCGTCAAAAAAATAAAAATATAAGATCTGCTTTTCAACGTAATCTTTAGATTGCATTGAAAAGCATATATTAGATTCTTATTTTTATTACTTAGATTTTTATTCTTAGTTTAGCCATCTGTATTCGAATTTGATTTACTTTCACAAGCAGTATTACGAATTACTATTTACTACTTTTATCAATATTTACAAAATTACACATAAATGTCTACTTTTTAAGTATTAACAAAATTGTAATTAAATGTCATTTGCTATTATCTGTATTTATGGAGGCATTATGAGTGGAGATCCATATGGTAATAATTGTTGAAAAAGACTGAACATTACATGTGAAGGGGCCATTAACACGGCCACCATCTTGAAACAGAATCAGAAAATAAAAATCTTTAAATATACGTCATTTTTAGTGACTTCAAGGAACTTTCAGGCCAAAATCGACGAAAATCGAATATCGCGTTTGGTCGTGACTGCGTAACAAACAAATTTACCAACAAACAGACGAAATGCCATTCGGTAGAGTTGAAACAGGACCTGACTTCGTTCGGTCAATAAATTATTAAACTTCTAGAATTCATTAGAAAAGAAGATCTATCATTGTTTCGAAAATAGCCAGAATGTTTTGATCATATATTTCGAAAGCAATTCATTCGTAATTATTAAATGAGATGAAATACATAAATTTTCCCGTTGTCAAGCTCTCAAAACAGTGTTGTATGAGGAAGGAAGCAGGGAAAATACACTATGAAGAAAACAATTCGCAGCAATTCATGTGGACAAACTATTAAACGATGGAATAGCGCCACAAAAGTTGCCCCGTTCCCTACACGAGACACTTTTTTTGATGAAAAAATGAAGGAGATATTCAAAATGGAATGTTGCACCAGACCCTAAAATCTATCAGAGAAATGTCCTCTATATGACAGTGATTAATTAATTTCTAAAGGCATCAATGGACATCAAAATAACACATATTGCTCATGAATAGCATGTGAAGTTAAAATAACTTATAATCTATAAAATTTCCTCAAATACCTTTTCACATGATGTTATTTAACTTGATTTGTTTCATGTTTATAACACTAGCATTTCGTAATCGATTTTCACTCACTTTCTGATGGACTGATCCTTAAATTTGGTGTAATTGTGTCTTCCCGATGGCAATACAATATTTTATCTAATAATTCCAGAACTAAATTATCAGTTGATAGAATAAATTTAATTTAATTTTTATTGTATATGAGAGGCGCCATCGAACTGTGAATTTGAGAAAAGATTATTTAATAATTATAATAATCAGTTATAAAAATATAAAGGAGGAAATATTGAAAATTAAAAGATTTTTAAAAACACACATTTATCAGATTACTATACGTACAAAATATTTTTTTTTCGAAAGTATGGAATCAAACAGGAAATGAGTGAGTCGTTGAAAAATATACTATATGAAAATTAATCAAAAATGTAGATCATAGGAAGAAAAATTTCTAAGCATTCATTAAAAAATAAGAATGTATAATAAATCCGATTAAAATTCCAATTTTCTTATCGTATTTCTATCAGCATCTAAAGATCTTACGATTTTGTTTGGATCGCAATGCTTTTGATTAAATATTATTTTCGAATTCATAACACGAGAATAAAACTCTGTTTTAAAAACTTTCTTATTTTTATTATTTAATTTTATCAGTGTTCAACTGATTTCCTTTCATAGACAGCATCTTATCAGAAACATCAGAAGTTGTGCCAAGGTAAAATTTAGGGTTATGAACACTAATTTAAAACCATCACTAATAGCACAAGACGCTGAACAATATTGTTGCGATATCTTCACGATATTGTACGGGATTCAGAATACCGGACAACGTCGTAGAGATATCGTACAATATCTTGTGCTAATAGGAATTCCAATGTATAAGATATCTGGATACTATACATTCCTAAAATAGGATGGTATCTTACGATTTAGTTCAAGATAGTCAATTGATCTGTTTTGCCGTTAGTTTCTATTGAATCTACATAGACAAATTTTCTAATATGCTAATACAACTTTTGCATAATATCATTATTTACGCTTTTGTTTGGATTTTGGAAGATTTCATACTTTTGAATTGGAATACAACTGTCGTTAGAAAAATATCACAATCATCCAATGAATAAGAGGTATTGGAACGAATGTAGATAACAAATAAGAAATCCTTCCTTTTTGCTAATTAGATTTTGTTAAATTTATAACATTCCTTTAGAAATAATTCATTAGACCTTATAAATTTTAGCTCATTTCATCGAAAATGCGAAAAAATGCTGAGTATTCTTGAAATTGCAAGCATTAAAAAATTAGAAATGGGACCAAAATAATGCAAAAAGAATTTTAATTAAGTTAGAA
The DNA here is from genome assembly GCA_013235015.1 of Araneus ventricosus. NCBI lineage: Eukaryota > Metazoa > Arthropoda > Arachnida > Araneae > Araneidae > Araneus > Araneus ventricosus. The sequence goes on along the minus strand of BGPR01000007.1, from coordinate 340,427 downwards.
AAAATATCGTTGATTTACTCAAAAACTACCAATTTATGTTTCATTTATTTGGCAAATGTGTGAAAATGGATAAGAAACATTTCTGAACAATAATAGTTTTGTGTCAGTTCATATAACAATTTTAGTATTTAAGAAATTTGGAAGTAGATAAGAATTTCTTTTGCTAGAATAAAAATGCAATTAAATTTGCTTACAGTTGTGTAAATGGATATAAACATACCAAAGAATGCATAAAGTTTTGTGGAAACCCCTGAGTCATTGCATTGCACTGAAATTTAGCAAATTTCTAAAAGAATTCAGAAGAATTGAGATGATGAAACTATAATGTTGTGGGCCGTACACCTTATTTATTGGGAAAAAAACGCTTGTTAATAATCCATTCCTTAAACTCAAAGCGTCTCTTTCCTCTATAATGTTTCCTAACATCCCTCAAAATTTCCAAATATTAAATCTGTCTACCAATTTGGTTGACAAAACTACTGAACTTAATGTATTTCAAATTTCTCATGCATTTGACTAATGGCTCAAATGAAACACAATTTTTTTTAAATAGAATGGTTTTTTTAAATATTTACACAGATGCAAAACCCATGAAATCATTTCTACTTATGTGCTTTTCCATTCAATGAGATGATCCAATTTCATCAGATGGTCTTTGTTCTCCTTCCGGAAGAATATGATCCCTTATCATCAAGTAGGAGTTTGTGCACATACTTTACAAATACAAAAACAGGTATAAAAAGTTTTTAAAATCATTCAAATGATCTATTTAGAAAGAGGAGCTGGACAGGTTGAAAATGTCAACATAAATTGAGTTCACATCTACATTAGATCGCACACTGGTGTCCTCTGAGAAACTGATTTTAAAATTTCACAGTTGGTTTCCTAATAAATGCTTCTTCAAATGGCACAAATGTGTTGACATTCTTGGATATTCTCATTCGAGATCTCAATTTTAGGGACTTGAAATCCGAGACATATTAATTTGCAATCTGACTGGATAAATTCGAAACCATTCAATACTAGCAGAGTTGCTAATTGGTTGAAATAAAAGTACTGAAATAAGGAAAGTGGCTGCATCTCAAATGATTTTCTTCACTCAATATCATTTTACAAAACACAAATTGTTGCAATTTTCGTGAAAGTTTCGATGTGCTTTGGACAAGAAGAAACATTGTGGGGAAGTTATTGTCAAAAGAATAAAGTTTCAAACCATAATTCTTTGTTTTCTGGTAATGAGCTAGGAATTTTGAAAATTTTCATGCCATCTCCAAACACATTTGAGTTAATATTTTAGTTTCACTTATAAGGAAAATTCTTCCTACGGACCATACTTCTGTCATGGATTCATTTCTCCTTTGTGCTCGTCCATTATCAGCACAATCTATATTTCATTAGTGTTCGCTATTTCAATGTAGAGCATTTAGATTTCGAGTAGAATTTGCTTAAAACTCCTAAACTGAATATGATATCTGGGTAGCGTTTAACTGTAGTCAGGACTTATATTCTTTTTTACATTTTTCAATGCAGAAATAAATAATGTTGGCTTACCAAAGGCTATCCAGGTAGTCATGTAGCAGTTATTATTTGCTTTATGCTGCAAAAAATCCTAAAAGTCACGATTTTAAGTATCTTATTAGCATTGGAGAGCTGTATGTACCTATCGCTCGACTTCTAGTAATTTACAGGCATAGGTATTATGCTTTTGAACAGTATTAATTCTTAATATAAGCAGTTTCCATTTAGTAAATTTTACTAATAGGAAAAGAATAATAATAATAAGAAGAAGAAGAAGAAGAATAAAAATAATTCTAAGAGTTCTAAAAGATAAGGGAGTGTCAAAGGCACTTTATGTAGAATGCATAATCTATTGTTAAAAAACCCATGAAAAGTTCAAATGATACCTAGGGCTTTTGAACTCCAGTTTCTGTCGATATTTGTAGGAGACAAATCTTTTTAGAACACTTCATATAATGTCCCTAAAGTAAAAGATATTTACTTTGTATATCAATAATCCTTAGTCTTAATCCGTCAGTAACTTTCAACAAAAACAACAACAAAAGTCAACAACAAGAAGTCTGAAATAGCACAAGAATATAATCATCTTAATAGAATAGTCGCCACTCCTCATTGTACTATAATAATCAAGAACGGACATTTACTACGGATAGTTTCAGAAAATACCATTCTTTCTGTAATTTAAGTGTTATTTATTTTTAGTTGCAAAAACTAATTCAGGATTTGTATATAAGCGTTATAAAAATACTTGGAAAACTATAATTATTTCAACCATCGAGTAAAATTGGCTTGTATGATTTACTGAAATAGCATTATAATCTTTATAACTCTTATAAAGTCAAATACTTTTTAGTAAATACTATATTCAAACCTGATATATGGAAAAGTTCTAACAAAAATTTTCATCAATAATGTGATAGAGAAGAGCAGAAACCATTGTTATTTTTTGTTTCCGTAATGTTTGAATGGAAGATAAAATTTATTAAATATATTGTATTCCAATATTAAATGGTTAGCATTTTCATTTAGTTGGTTGATGATAATGTCTTGGTGTTTATGCGGGAAAAAAACGTTTTTAATCCGGAAATATTTTTCCGTGAATTCTGTTCTAATATTTAGGCATCATTGATTATCTAACTTATGATTTGTGTCTTTACACCGAAAAACTGATCTATTAAAGAATTAAATATTTTTCGATAATGTTTTCAAAATTTGGTTGAATGAGATGATACCTATTTTCACACGTAAAACTTTGGAATTAACTAGATGAAACTGAAGAAAAAATTATATACCATCCATTTGATTAATCTCAATAGCAGTTCTATTTATGTTCAAATTAAAGATAATTTTAGAAACAATTATGTGTTGACTGTGCAGTAGAATGGTCCATATAGTATAAGTTTTCGGATTAAAGCTATTGTATGGAAAAATCTAGAAAAGAATTACTGGATATGTGTATTTCTCCTTATTTCCATTTAATTCATTTTTATAATAAAGTTTAAAACATAAATTAATTGGATTTTAAATATATATTTGAAATGTCTAGATTTGTGGAGAAGCATGAAATTTCTGAAAATCAATTAAGCTCGAAAATTAGTCTGACATAAATCTTAATCAAGGATATAGAAAAACTGAAGTATTGTCAATTTTTTCAACTGCATGGATAATTAGTAAGCATACTTTATTTATTTTCTATTTAAAGAAAGAAAATTGTAATCCCAGTATAAAAACATTCACATTATAAATTCTCAATGAAAGAAGCTTCACATAATGAAAGTAGTTAATCGCCATTATTAAAGATAATGGTAACAATTTAAACAAAACCATTAAAACAGTAATCCAGTAAAAAGAAATGAAATTCTAAAAAATCACAGAACAAAAACACAATAAAATTTCTTCCAAAGCTTCAATACGTTTATCAAAAAAAGGCTTAGGCATTTAAAAAAGTATTTAATACTTGGGCACTTATTCTTATACAAGTTAAAGAAATAAGTGAAATTAGATATGCGTGGGCATTTTTTTGTAATTATGGGTCTTTAGAATTCATAATAAAGAGTCCCCAACAAAATTATTTTAGTTAAATGTAGTATTCATCCACGCAGGTTTGTTTGCGAATTAGCAAATAATTTAAGTCACAAATTCAAATTGCGAGTTAACATCAGAACTGTAAGAATTAAAAAATATCTTGGAAAGGAAAATCTGGGCAGTTAACTTCTTTTATTTAACGGCAGAATTCCATGTTGTTGAAAAGATGCATTCAAGAAGGAGCGCAATCACATTTCCTTCTCTGAATTGAAGTTGATATAACATAAAAAAAAGATTATCGAAAATGCTTTTATAAAGGTAGTGTGTACTATATCAGAAATACAGCATGTTCAAAAATTGGCTTAATTCAATACTCCAGTTCTCCAATATGTTTGAACGAGTTGCATGATTTCTCAATTAGGATGTGTAATCTGTAAGCTATGAAACTGAATAAAGGCATTTATATATGTTAGCTTTCATTGATCCATTGCATTCTCTCTTCTATGATGAGTATGAATCCCACAGTGACCTGGTGGTTGAATCTAAGTTTCGAGACCTAATTCTCCCAAAGATCTGATGTTTAAGCGAAAGCGTTACTCGTTAAAATCGTCGATTTTAAATGTCTTCCCTCTAATCTAACTAACCTAATGAAATGAAACCTTCATAAGTTTACATAGGAAATTTTAGGTACGTATTTTCATACGTTTGAATTAACGTATTTCATTTTTTGACTTTCATACTTTGAGTTGAATATTTTGTAAAACGTGCATTTATCGCGATACATCAAAATGTTGCTTAAATATCGTGATACATCAAAATGTTGCTTAAATATCGTGATACATCAAAATGTTGCTTAAATATCGTGATACATCAAAATGTTTCATAAATATCGAGATACATCAATATGTTGCTTCAATCAGTTGCAACTAAATGCCCCAGGAATTAATACAGATTCTATCAATATACTATTTGACACTACCAGATTTACAAACACATTGAATTTCATCTCTGACTAGTTCTTCTACCTTGTTTTTCATTGCTATTATTCGGCAGAAACACTAGAAATAACTAGCCTCCCATAGCTTGATTATTAGTAAATTTTATTTTTTCTCTTGGAGACATGTTGAGAAAAAAATTCATTAGAGAAACGACAACATACTTGAGTGCTCTGAGAAATATGGTTAATTCTAGGGATAAAATAAAATAGCAAATAAAACGGCAAAATTTATCGAAAGTCTTGTGTATCCACACCCCAGGCTTTATAAGATTCGGTTGTCAAAGTACAGGGAATAAAACTTGCAATATAAGTCCAAGAATGATATATGCAAAATTTGTTTTCTTCAATTTTTTTCCTACCAGGTTCTCTTTTTTAAATCCTAAAATAAAGTGGGGGTACCTCACTTTTATTATTATTTTTATTATTGAATTTCAAGAAAGTAGATAATCTGAATTTTTCTTAAACAGTTAAACCTGCGTGTTGTTCATATACTTGTGGCCCAAGATGCAACCTGGTTATCTTTAAGTTTCCAATGCTTCAAGAATTTCATATTCCCTTTTATTATTATTTTAAATTGAATGAATTTTTTCTTTTCTATGTCATTAAACGATGACATCTGTTGTAAAGAGCGGTTTGGAATACAGTTTGCTTAATTCACAGCATTAAAAAATGAACATGAAAATGAACATATTTCGAAAATGAAACAAATTCGGATCCTCCAGTTAAAATATAAAAACCTTGGTTAAATTAGGTATTTGATGGCCACAGAATAACATTTTAAAATTAAATTTTTGAAGCCTTAAAAGCTCTCCGTTCAGTGCAATCTTTGGAAAAATTTGAAAATCTTAGAAAAGTTTTAGATGTTAACAAAGAAAACGGAATGCGTTTAGGGCGCGCATGATTTTACGCAAATAATAGTTTAAGAGGACTGAAATTTCTTCAGTAGAAATTCTCAGAATGACATTACAACTTAGATTAGAAACATATTAGCTCAAATGCAAATTCTCAGAATTTTATGAAATCCTGAAATTTACTGTATTCGAAATCCACTCAAAAAACTGCGAGAAAAAAAACAAATTTGTTCTAAAACTGAATTAAAGAAAAAAAAAATATCTAAATTCCTTTCTTCTCCTGAGCGAATTCCAAACAAAAATAGTATATTTTTTTGAAGAAAAAGACAACTAAAAAGAACTGCTCGCATCTAAGCAAAACAGCAATGAAAAAAATTGTTTAATTTATTTTTTCTTCACTTCTCGTTGATTAAAAATGAATAACTGGAAGAGGAATGTTTGAACGGTTTATTATGCCTCCAAATTATGCTCATTTCAGGGTAGCGTCTTTATTGAAGGGTAGAACAGGAAAGCTTGGGGACCATCGATCAGAACTAAGACACGGGCGCCATCTAGTGGAGAATTTATCAGCATTATTTTTTAAGGCGCTTGGAAGAAGAGCGTCATTTATGCAACGAAATCATTCATCAAAAATATCCCCGAATTTAAGAGGATAGTATATCGATTTTATTATTCTTGGAGTCGAACTGGGCCCTTTTATGCATCTATCAGAGAGGTTTTTTATAGTTCTGGCACTTGATTTTTTGACGCAAAATTTTAATCTCATTTAAGCATTACATACTTTATAGGGTTTCGGACGACATTGTTAATCTTTACTCATTTTACAGGTAGGCTTCAATCAAGGATATGGATATGGCGAGTGGAGTTGTTTGAGATTTACGATGCTCAGAATGTTTATTGATTTGGCATAAAATTCCATTCCAACCATTTTTCACTAGACCCGGAAATAAGATGCTAAATGTAGTAAATCCTGAGACATTTTATTAAGTTCGAGATTAAAGACACTTAAAATTTTGTGAGTCTGAAAGTGTCATGATTATAAATATTTTGATAAGACCGTTTTATGAAATTCAGATGATATTTACTCAGAAGAAGTCAGGTTTTGAAGGAAAACATTTGCGTTTGTCAAAAATTCTCCTGCAAAATGTCTGTTACATTTGGTTAGATTCTTAGAATTTTCAGAATTTCTTTGGAAATTCTATTTTTTCCGCGTGTGTATACGAAACCCATTCATTGAAACTTTCTAAACATTTTTACCAAGTATTTATAACCTGTCCGTTCTTATGGGGATGCAAACATTCTGCAACATATATTAAGAAATATTCGTTTTTCGTAGCAAGGTATTTTACATGTCAGTAATAGAAAAACACAGGGCAGTTTAATATTGTAATTAGTCTATATAAGCGTACGTCAACAGATTTTGTTAAAATGCTTTTTAATCCTTAAGTATTTCAAACTTTTTATGTATGATTATGCAAACAGTAAAAATAAATATGTTTCGAGAACAGAGGTTGGTCTAATTTCTCTGCAACTTTATTGATATCTTTCATTCAGATAGAAATATTTCTCCGTAAGTTAGTATCTATTGGTGCTGCTTCTACTCAGTTATGTTCTAGAACGTAGTTTAGTTATATTAACGTCCCGTTTTAAAGTAACACGAGGGCTCTTGTGGGACGGACCTCGTAATTTTTAACCACAGTCAGATGACGAGGACGGCACCTCAGCTGGCACCAATCTCTCCAAACTTCCACGCCACACCAACGGGAGGATGTTTGGCAACTACGCATGATTTAGCGTGCAACAGGCCCCACGGGGGATCTTCAGTGAAATCGGGTCTCGAGACTAGAACCCTCCGTCCCCAAAGCCGAGACCCTACTACTAGGCCACCTTAGGCGTCCCAATGACATAGAACGTAGGTAGCTTCTGAGTTTCAGATGAATGTGAGTGGAAGTGAGAAAATCTTAAAAGGCTTGTTTCTTAAAATATATATGAGTAGAAAACAGGACGAAATGCTTAAAAATATTTTTAAAAATTAAAAGCAGTTAACTGTTTTTAGAATTTATGAATGCTGAAAAATGAAAAGCAATATTATTGTTCAACTAACATTTCATATAATTTTTCCTTTTCATATATTGCCACATTTAAGGATGGTAAAAAATGAAAAGAAATCTTGTCTTTTGGTATTGAAGTATATTCCTTTGTGATAGATGGTGCATTTATGAGCGATCATAAACGACACCAAAATTGTACAAACGAAGCTTTTAATAGACAATTTTGCTTGGTTTGATTGGGGGAGTGTTGAGAAGTTGTTTTACAGACCGTTGATACTGATAAACTCTATTCCTTGTGATGAACGATGATAAGACATCATAAGTTCTAGACCACTAGTTCACAAATGAAGTTTGGAATCGATAATTTTGACTATTTTTATTGGGTGGACTATTGCATAGATAAGGCTAAGAAAACTACCTGTTTCCAAAGCCATCAGTTAAATCTAAGTTAAGTTCTTTAAAATCACATTTTCAGTCAAAATAGCCTAATAAAATTAAAGCAATCTAGTCCCAATGACTAGATATTGCTTGATTTATGTTACTATCACTAAACATGTGAATAAAATTTTATATGCAAAATATATTTTTATAAATAAGAGCATATCTCTTAATTTCTCTTTTAAAAAGAAATGAAATAGCAGAATGAATGAAGAAGTTCCTTTGCTGAAAAGGACATCTCTCGTACACATTCCTGCGGAATAACTATTTTGATTAAAATACTTGTAAAATCATGAAGCGATCCTTTTTGAGATTTCTCAAGCAAATTTGCCCGAGACTTGACGTATATCCTCCTCATCGAAACAAGTCTTATATCCTGAAATCAAAAGAACTCTTGAATGGAAATTTTCACGTTATATGGACATTAATTTACTTATTTTTTATTATGTCAGTTCTTCTCTAGAGAGCAATTTTTGCACAATATACGCATCTGATGTAAATCTGTGCACTTACAAAACTGCGTTTTTGGTAAAACTGCATGTATTCTTCCCAAAATATTATCGCAAGGAAAAAATAGCTTTGCGATCTTTGTCAGTTTTTCCCTTTCATATTAATGGAAAATTAATAAATTCTAAAGTAATATACTTCTTTAAATTGTGTCCAAAAGAAACATAAGAGCTTCATTGGTGCAACGATCACCAGATAAAGAATTCTTACAATACCAGCAAAGAATGTTCGTGCCTTAATTTTTTTTTGTTGGAAACTATAAGATAATATTTGCACTGGTATAATAGAACAAAAATTCAAAAATTAAGCAGCTCTCATATTCTTTGCAGTCTAAATCCTTAAAAAGTTAGAAATGTCATAGCCAAATATGGGAGAGAATTTGGTTATGTTGGATTACTCATACGTGTATTCTGAGAAAATGACTGTATGGGAAATGATGAGATAATTACTTACAATAATGACAACTTAACAATCATTGCTTATCTCGTATGGTATTTGTGCAATAACTTTTCGCGTTCTGAAAAAGAAATTTGCAATAGAATCGCTCAAAATTTTTCTGAAATACACATAACTATGGCATTTCATACAGTTCTATAGAAATTGATGAAATTGATGCTGAATAAAACGAGATGTGTATATGTTGATAAAATAACTGCAAATGGAAATCGTCGTATATTAAAAATTCAGTTTGGCTGAAATATATTATTC
>BGPR01000007.1:255931-331322 GCA_013235015.1 Araneus ventricosus | reverse complement strand
CCTAATAAGAAAAATGTAAATTCAATAAGTATAGATATTTCCCTTCAAGTAAATTCTTGTTTTAAACTCTGAAAAAGGTTGATGGCTTACAGCGAATCTAATTCCTATATTAAGTCTTCTAGTTATTTTCTTCTGCACTTTTTTATTGGAAATCGATAGCCTTATTGATTGATTTTTTAATGTCCTTAAATCTTAAATTTTTCGCATCACCAAATAATCCCTTCAATTTAATTTGTTGAGCAGAAGGACTGAGTATGGAACAAAATATTATTTTAGATACACTTAATGAAAATAAAAAAATAAAAATACAATACAATTTGACTTTCTCGTTTTAAAGAATATTTTCAATTTATTGAATCTATTTATGAATTATGTACTATAAAAAAGATATCTGTGAAAAGAGGTTGTAATTTACTTTCAATGATTGTAAGTTAATAAATTGCAAGTTATGTTGAAGGTACGAAGTTAGCTATATAAATATATAGTTAATTTCCCGCCGGCAAGCCGGAAGGCGATGGTTTTTTTTGTCCTTTTTCCCAAAGTCCTTTTATTCTAAGATATACGGAGAAGAAAATATCACTTCTTCCACCATTTCTGACTCTAATTTTATGAGAGTTAAGGTAACGAGAATGAAAGAAGATGAAAGGGAATATAACTGATGAGAGCACAAGCTTAGGCTAAAAAGCAATCGAATTTGAGGGTTGAAAATTATTTTTCAGCCTACAGCTTCGAAACAGTTTCAAATATCGAAAGACTTTCAACACAAAAGTTATTTCTTATGATGAGACGACAATTCGCCATATACGAATTATCTTTCTATCTTCAATCATGAGGGAGTTATGGGAAATGAATATTTCAACTCCCTCCCTAAGCCGCTTCAACCCCCTTTGAACTGGATGGCCCATCTAAGAAGTCAGTCTAGAATTCCCCCCTCCGTACAACATATACTCGCCGTTTCAAATTCATTCAAAACTACTCTAGTTGTCGTGTTCACGAGCCAGCAAACTTTTAAACGTGGGATGATTTTTGGTTTTAAAGATTGCGATCGGAGAGACTGCAGATATTTTCCCGGAAGACCTGTAATGTGGACCCTTACAAGAGGTAGTATTCCAATGAGCAATCTACCTAATACCCGAAGCTGTTCAAGACGATAAAAATTGTCATGCTTCATCCATCGGGTTAGTTTCGTTCCATTTTTTTAAAGTTTTATTTTTCATCATAAAATTTATGAACAGGGATGATTTTTGGTTTTAAGGATCGTGATCGGAGAAACTCTGCAAAAATTTTCCCAGTCGTGTCATGTGAACAAGAAGTAGTATTCCTATGAGCAATCTAATTAAGAATTAAAGTTGTTTAAAAGGATAAAAATTGGCATGATTCATACACCGATTTAGTTTCGTTACATTTTTTAAATTTTATTTTTCGTAATAAATTTCATGAACAGGAAAAAAATAAGAAAATAACTGTGCAAATGCTTTCAATAATGCAATGCATTTTTATATTATTTCATCTTATCTGTAACTGTATTGCACATTTCAGAAAACTTCATTCATAAAATATGGGTGCATGATTTTTTTAAAAGGTGATTATTTGAAAAATATAGGAAACGTATATCATAATGCATCTTGAAAGTAAATGTTAAAGTATTTTGAACTTAAGTAAAAAAAATTCTAAAATTATTGTAACTCCCCTGAAATTATTTTACCATTGTTGTTCATTAGTTGTTAATGTTACTTATTTAATATCTCATATCATGTTCGCAAAATTATTGTATTTTTCTTAAATATGCTCTTATAAATTTTTTTACGCTTTAGATTCATCTAAAACATGCTGAAATTCACATTTGCTTCAAAAACTTTTAAACCAAAGAGAATGAACTTGTTTTGGATCGCAATTAAATGATCATAGATTTATTTTGGATCGTATTGCTCGTCACATTCCAATTTTTATGTATATCTGTCTGGTAGCGGTTTGTCTCCGCTTTCATCTGTAAAGCGATTTGAAATCTAGTTGAAAATTAAACATGATATTATTAACATTGTAGAATGAATTCATGCAATTTAATTTTTTGTATTAAAAGAAAATCAAGAAAATTTAGCTGTTATATAGAATTACTGCCAATACTACTCTCTTGCGTATCTCAGAAATGTACTGTCGATATGAGAGCCATAAACCTTACTTACAGCAAGCCAAATAATCCATCTCCGTTGAGGGTCAAATAGTCCAGCTAATTGTTTATTATCCATTCTTAAGTTCATAAAAACTTATTTAATGCTTAAATAAAACATACTAAACGTTTGTTTCCTGACTGTATTTTTCCCTTGTCGAAAGTTATGAATATTTTTTATCTATTTAATAATGATGCATTACAAAAAGTGAAAGAACTATCAAGATATTTTTATATGTAAGAGAATCTTAATTTGTAGCAAATATATTCCAGTGACAACTGTTTCATCATAAATTAAATTTCGGGAAGTGGTTTTAATCCAAATTTAGTGTCTGTTTTATTTCTTAATATGCATGAGTTTTTGGTGAAAGCAGGTAAGTTATCCTCAGATAAGGAAGCAACTCCATTAGGATGGATACTTCATTTGATTTTTCAAAAACAACTTGTTGTTATCAAATATCCCGCTATTCGTTTAAGTGCATTTGATCCTAAGCTCATTTAAGTCTACAAGAAAGACAAAGCTTTCTCGCAGATCTTTCACTGAGTTTAAAGTAAAATTCTCATATCAAAGTAACTTTATTTTCGCAAATGCATATAAAACCTTTTCTTCAATAATGGAGTATTTATAGTTACTTCATCTGATCGGACTTCGAATATGTGCAATAGGGTGGAGCTAAAAAACTTTTTTTTCGTTTTTTTAATTTGTAATAGTGAGGAAAAGTTTTCTTTTGATGTAAAAAAGACAAAAATAAAACTTGATGGTAATCGGATGAGGTCTTGATAAAATTTCATAAATTTGAAAAAAATTGCTCTATTTCTACTTTTCCCTCGAATTTCGTATTTGCACTATAAAAGGCCATGGCAAACATTTTGCGCATTTTATTCTTTTTCAATAATAGAACAAACATTTTTGGGGGATTTAAATCATATGGTAAGAATGTAAATTATGAAGCATTAGCCCAAAATGTGCAAGAAATCGACTATAAAAAATGAAAATATGCTATTTTCCAATTTGGAATCAATGTTCTGTTATACTTTTAACCCTTTAACTGCGGGTACTTTCTTTAGCATGCGGTTTATAAACCACACCCGCAGTTAAAGGGTTAACTGACGAAAAACGTTTACAAGTACTTTATGAATCCTTGTTATTACCATGAGTAGCTGCGATTTGGAGTTATAAGTGAGGGGAGACAAAAAATATATAGAAAACTAAAAGTATTGGGGATTATAGAGGGGTAGACAACAAATTTAAAAATTCAGCTACGAAATTATCTGACTTTAACGGTTTCGTTTGCTTCTTTTATAATTCTTAGTTTTAGAGAGTTAAAATGAAATAAAATTTCCTTTTTCCCAAGGGCTCTCCCCCCGACTCTCCGACCACTCATAACTATTGTTTAAGAAAATATATTTTGTGTTTTGACAATTAGCCGATAATTAATGAAGTTAACTTGATTGGCCCTTATTCTAGTATTTATTTGTGTATTACTTGTATTTATTCGCGTCAGGTTGTATTTGGATTTATAATTGCACGTGAAACTGTGTATTCATATTAGTATTTACTTTTTATCTTGAATTCTTGAATCTTTTTATCTTTACTTTAAGCGGAGAAGAATGTTTAGAACTGTGAGATGACATTTGCTAGAGGTGCAAGCTCTTGTCAGATAAAAAAAATGCAATCTTAATTATTTCTTACAGTCCATGTTTTTTTTTCTTATGCTACCAACATAGCAAAGACAGTAAGAATAGTCATGTTCTTATGCGTAGTATTCATCCCCGCGGTATGAAGATTCAGCTGATGGACAAGACCTATGGACTCAGTAGAAGATCTTGTGAGCCGAAATATTTTTGCGAGAAAAGTCAGCACCAGAGTAAATCTCTTCCAATCCATACCTACCTGGTGTAAATTGAGGAATTCAGGTGATAGATGCTACATTCCGCAAGTCTTTTCAGTATTTCTGTTGTAAGAAATGCATTTTGATTGACATATGTTTCTCAGTGGCATGGCAACGAAGGGTAGAGGTATATTTGTCCCGGACGCCATGGGGACTAAACGGCAGTGAGTTTTTGCCACTTTTTAAAGCCTATTACGTGCTGGAGCGAAAAAATGCGTTTTCACTGGGAACCTTTTACACATCCTAAGTCACTATTACCACCAGGGACGAAAAAGTCATATAATGTGCAAGCACTGGACAAGATCTGAAAATTGTCTACAAATTTCATTATAGCAAGTTAACATTAGTGGATTAGTCTGTCTTTAATTATTCTATATATTATTAAATGTAGTAATTTATTTAGATATGGTACAATTAAATAGTCTTGCAATATGAGGTCTCATGTTATCAGTACCTTAATATTCCTCCTTTTTGTACAAAAATAAGAATAATTTCAACTCATATCTGTATCGCAGCATTGATGTCGTTATTACGTTCTTGAAAATAAAAGCTGTATTGGCTTGCTTTCCCGTTCCAGAAAGATTTAAACCATTGAAATATAAATGCTTCTAATATTAATCTACAATTATATAAGTTCAGAACACAATAGAATCAACTTGATGGGATAAGCTATTTACTGTAAACTTCAAGTGCAAGTGGATATATTGCATAAGCATAGGAGCTGATAGACTTAGTAGTTTTTACGCATGAATTTGTGTATCAGGGATCACAGGAAGCTTCAGGAAGACAATCATGATTCTTGCTAAAACCTGATATATCTTAAGATCTGTGCAATTTTTATAAAGTCTTCTTTAGCCATGATCACGCCATATAATCGCATAACAGATCGCTTAACCAAAACATTTGACAACCCAAGTTGTATAATAAAGTTATATTAGAAATGATAAATTTTGTATAACTACTTAACATGTAATTTCCATTATCAAAATGAGTAAACTTTAAAAACTCTCTTTTGTCTAAAAGGTATAGGGATATTGAAAGTTAGCAGGGCTGTATTGCAGAAATAAACATTTTCAAGTTACGAAATATTTTAAACAAATATAATAGTAATCACTTGCATTTGTTCAAATCTGATTTTATTTCCTTTAAAATGCTTTATTTTCTAATAAGTTTGTGAAATAAAGACATACGCATGCTTCAAAATTTATATTATTTGACAACAGTTGAGCATTAAATATATTAATGTCTCAAGGTAGCTGAAACATAACATTTAATATCAGTTTTTATTAACAAACTAAATACGTAAAATAGGCAGGTTTTTCAAAAAAAAATTTTAAGACAGAATTATTTAGTTCAATAAATTTTGTTTCTAAATTATTCAATCAAATTATTTTATTCACGCATATAGAGATTAAACTGTCCTTTGGAGTAAAGTTGAAAAAGTTCCTTCGCTAAATATATATACTTTTAGCCACTTAAATGAACCTATTTTCAAAAACTCTTGAGATACACTTTCCGGAAATTGAGTTTCATATTCTTGAGCATGTTCTCACAATTACAAAGTCTTAACATTATATGCGGACTAATGTAAAATATGAAAGCAATTAGACTAAAATTTTCGACAAAGATTGAGCAACTGCTTACATGCAGTTTTGAAAATTTTCGGGTTCGCATTACATTAAGGCAAAACAGCAATTGAGAAGAGTAACTCAAATTTTTTAATGTCGTTACGTAAAAGCTTCCTTTCCTTTCGACTAGCAATGATTTAAAAGCATTCAATTATTTTAGAAGCTTTGATAATTTGCTAAAATTCTGCAACAATTAAGTTTTAACAAGTAAAGTTTGTAAGGGGTAACTGGAAGAAATCTAGTTAAGACTTTATTAACTCCAGATTCCTTAAATTGATCTTGAGAAGCAATTTTACACGATAAAATGAGTTATCACCTAGAAAATTGTGTTAGCGTATTTTAAGCTTCAATTAAGTACCATTATGGCAAAAATTGCTGAAAAAATACAGATATCAATGTTTGAAACTATTTTCCTCGGCGAATCAGACAACAACTTTAGAAACCTTACTTGACTAGCTATTAGTTTTAATAATAAGTAACTAATTTATTATATAATAACTTTAATAAAATTGCATTTTTACTTAAAGGAACTGTGGATTTTATTAGTCGTTTTAGGTGACTCAGAAATATGAAATTTTGAAAGCAGATATTGGAATATAAATAAGCCATATATCATTAAAAATCTATTTAAACAAAATATATTATTTTTAAAAAATTAATCATTCTAATTATTAAAATATTTAAAATGTTCCAGGTGCTTTAGTTTTTAATTTTTCACTGGTTTTTTTTATTATCATATAAAACACATTTTTCACAAAGCTGGGTATTATTTTATAATTTCATTTCAAAGTTGATTTTCTGGAAATATTTTTATGCTTATGTATTGAACTTTCATTTGAATTTTGTGTTTTACTGAACTAAAATTAACTTTTAACTATCTAAAAGGGGACGAAACATAAGATAAGTAATATCTGGGAACATAAAACCACTCCCAGATTTATTTTAAACTATAACACGAATCCTTATTATAAATTTTATAAGATTTCCTCAAAAAGAAGACACCAGAAGCATTTTAAATACATTTAAATCTAAAAAAACGTCGGTTTGAGAAAAAGCCTTTAAAAATGTACTTACTCTTCTGAACCCATTAACTATTCTTATCATTCAACAATACATGTTTTAATGATAATTTATTCAATATAAGCATAAATTTTGGATAATAAAATGTAAAAATGGAAAATTCGTATTTCTATCATTTTTTACTCATTTCAAAGTCCACTATTCTCTTAACTGCAAGTTACTTATTAAAGCTTCAAGAAAATTTATGCCTTTCTTAACTCATTAAATTATGTACTGGTCATTCTCATTAAAAAGTTACAAATAGCCAAAAAAATTATTTTATAAAAGTACGTAAAAAATCTTAAAAATTGCATGGATGTTTCTATTTAAGCTTAATAAATAACCTTATATTAGTGGTCAAGTCTTCTATTTTATTTTTCACTGGTGTTTTTTAGTTTTAAAATTTTTTACCTATCTACGAAGGAGATATGATAATCAACGGAACTTTTACATTTTAAACGAAAGCATAATTGACTAATTATTGGGAAGATTTGGTAAAGATTTATTTCTTATAATTAAACAATAAAATTAGTTATTAAAAACCAGTGCAAGAAATCTTATCTTTTTAAAACAAATAGCACATTTTAAATAAAGGCACTGACTGTGCATTAGTTAAATAATATTTACAAATAATTTTAAATTAATGAAAGTCAACAATTTGCATGAAAGTAATCAATTATATATTAGGTTAAGGAATATCATATATTTATTTATTTATAAACAATCTAATAAGTCTCATATTAAGTTTTTCCACTCTCTTCTCTTCTTAATTAGAGCATCTGACTGCTTTGTCTTTTTATTTTTGGATATTTCCATTTTTCTAAAAATAAATTTAGCTATTAAAATGTTTTCATAGATTATTGAAACTTTAATATTATATATATATAAATATTCTATATGAATTGTTTACCTTAATTCTTTTCGGGAATATAATTTAAATATAATTTTTTTATAAATACAAAAGAAAATCACTAAATTTCATAAGAAATATTTACCGAAGAACTTTTAATTGATATTATTTTAATTTATCTAACTGTATTATGATTTCTGAGATTTTTCTCTTTCATTGACAATGCTGTCCTCTCTGTGGAGATGCTGTGTCCACGGAGGGGACAAAAACTAAGTTTTGAATTTTTAAGTGCTTTGGGTTTTACGTGGCTAAAGTGGTACACTTATTTTTATTAAATTTGATACTAAACCTATAAAAATTTTGTATTTTAATTATAAATTAGATTTTTCTTAACTTATTTATAACGTCCACGGAGTGGAAGCTGAGAACTTTACCATGTTCTAACTGGAACTAATAAATTGGAATATATTCAATAAATTCGCAATTTAACGAAAATTTATCCTTAAAGAACAAATTGTCTGTCTCTGGTATAAACTCTTTCATGATGATTTGACATGGGCTGCAATTTATGATTTTTTAAAGTTATTTTCTTTGTCCACAGAGAGAGTCTTATTTGACTGGGGACAAAGTGTAAAAATAAATTACTAAGTAAAAATAATTTTAAAAAAATGTTATGTTAGACCTTAACTATAGACTTTAAACTAGGTAATACTGAAAAAAAATACAATTTTTAAAAAAATTGTTTGAGTTTCAGTAAATATTATTTTGACTTTCATGTCTAGGACGTCCACGTCCTTTTGTCTTACATTCATTGAAAAATGAGAGTTAGTAAAACTATTTTAGTAGTAACGTATTGAATAGCTTTCTTAAAACTTAAATTATACGAACGTACAAAAAAATTAGGTCTTTTGTTGCACTTTCTAATTTTTATCACCCTGGGACTGTCAAAAGCACCTTCTTGTGAGAATGACCCATATAGACTCTGGTAATCATATTAATCTCATGACAGTCAGAAGAGGAGCATAATGATGTGATAATAAAAAGATAAAAGATATAATATATTATAGAATTTGTGATGTATTTATAAGATAACCATATAACTGCCAGAAAACCTCTGTTGTCCTTCTGCTGGATGATAGAACACGACATAGTTGTTTTTAGAAACCTAAAATCTTTCTGAGGACTGCGGAAATCAAATGCACAGTTGTAGAGTTGTTTTCAAAGCAAAAAGTAGATGTCATGTCTTCTAAAACCTTCAAGAGCCCGGAGTTTAAAACTAGGAAAAATGAAGAAAAAATTTAATATTAATAAACAAAAATCACAGAAATTTGTAATGCATTATCTTGTAAGTTAAATGGACGTATAATGATTATATACCTATAGTGTGTAATAAATACTTATTAAAAGTGTAAAAATAGTATTTTAAATGTTCTTTTCCATCAGAACTTATTAATATTTTTCTTCTGAAGTAATATATTAGGTCACTAAAAAGTAATTTTCAAAACCCACATCGCATCAACTTCGAAATTGATGCGATGTGGGTTTTAAAAACATTTATTTCACCATTTATTTATTTACAAGTGCGCATTTAAAGTTCAAGACAATTCAAATTACATACCGTTATAAAAACTTGTTTACGGGTAGGAAATTTATGAATGCTTTTGAAGAAGCAATAGTATGTTTCAGATATTTTGGATGCTTTAGTTTAACCTGTATTGAAAAGCTGATGAAACTTCTAATCAAAATATATTGGAAGTACTGAGGAACAGGAGAAAACGTTACACAATACAGACGAGTAGTTCTTGGGATTATCATCTTACAGAAAAGAAAGAAACGAATGTTTAAAATGAAATTTGATACACTTTTATTCCACTGACTAAATTAAATTTCTGGCTCTAACTTAACATAATAGTGTTTGCGAATACCTGGTCTGATTTCTGTTATTCATCTATAAGGAAATAAACTTCATTTTTAAATCTTTTTGGTATCATATTTTCACCAGTATAATGAGTTATGAATGCAGATAATATCGACAGCAAAATAACACAAATTTCGATTTATTTTTTGTTGTTGTAAATTGAAACAAGTTACTTGCACGTTTCGGTTTCTTTATAAAGAATTTCCGGGGATAAACAATTGTTTTCCAGTTCATTGATATTTCTTTCAACAGTCTCAAGTCCTAAACAGCGAGAATGAATGAGAGTACCACAGTTTAGGTTATTTTAGTTTATGATACTAGATTTCGATACGAGATCAGTTATTAGTCGAAATGCGAGTTCTTTTGAAAATACCAGAAGCATAGAAATGACAAAATATATTGCCACAGTCTATCTGACTGAAAGTCTTCAAACTTTCTGACCTGAAATTGTGGGACCTAAAAATTTTTTCAGTCCGAATATAACTGAACATTTCAATGGATCGATTCAGGTTCAACTGATATGTAAGAAATGAGCCGATAAAATTTCATTTGTGAATTCTTTGCCTAACTTGTAGGAGGAAAGCAACGAGAAGACGCAGAAGATCTAAGACACTGCGCAGTTAAATGTCACATGACACTCACAGTTATGTTCATGTCATGACTGAAACTCTGTATGCATTGACAGAGAAAATTTTATTATTGACTAGTTATATTTAAATAAATACCATTAATATATTGTTAGTTCTAAAATTATAGTCTAACTTTAAAATATCTGCTTAGAACATCAACATATTCCTCATTTAATGCAGTTTCAAATTCTCAAAGCAGCGTTTTTCCTATTACAACTTAAAAAAGAATGTTGACTCGCATAAGAGCTTGTTCACATGTCCATCCAGAGCACAAGAAAACAGGGCAACAAAAAGCGGAAAAATACCCAAAAGGAAAATTGATAGAGCAAATTATCGACGTAATGGTTTAGTCAGAGACCGACTAAGTTATAGAGTTCGAAGGACGAAGTAAATTTATATTTGTGCCCACAGAAAATTGCCTTACACGAAAATGTATGAGGCTTGAATCGGATAAGACTAACCGACACCAAATCTATATACCATAAGATTAATCTACGAGGTTGACCACTTCTCACAAGTCCCATAAAGGGTCAATTTAGCCAGTACCTTAAGGAATTCCATTAAATATATAGCATGTCAGTCTCTCTTCTTACCACGAATCGTTCAATCCAATTATTTTTAAGCCTTATCCAATGGAGCTGCTAAAAGCCATGGTGATAATGCGTCTCTAAGTAAGCAAAGTCGCGTAAGAGTATAGCAGTTAAAAATCGAACTTCGTTTCCGCAATGTTTGCACAGGAAGTGTTGTACATGGTAATTATCTAAATCTAGATTTGATGAGAAAATGGATATCCGTAGCCAGTGCAAAGCCAAATTTTTATTTTGTTTCGGTAATTCCGACATCGACAAAATTTAAAATCACTGGTGATACGTGCAATTAGGTACTAAATTAGTTGGAAACATTAAATGGTTAATAAAATTCTACGAGCATTGACGAAAACAGTACAGTGGCTTTTACTCCACTTATTTTTATGCCAATATTAATAATTTAAGTTTGTCAGTTCCAGGAATACAATAGCGATCTATAATTTCAAAGAAAATTAAATGACACTTGTTTTATTAACTTAACGATAATAATTTGAAATATTTTGACATTAATATGGTTATAACTCTCATGATATTTTAAGGAATATTGAACATTTGTAGCTTAAAGTAAGGAGCATTATTTATAAAAAAAATTATTAAACAAATGAATATGGTTTAGAAATTTTTTTCTATGCCATATGTGAGGAATGTTTAAAATAAGAGTGACTTCTTATGAACTTTATATTTTCTTCGGTCTGTTTCTTCTGAATATTTTCAAAGTGTTTACTGCAGCACTTATATAATTTTTAATGATATGTTAAAACAACTTCACTTATAATGATCAACAAGAAATTTAATGCCCCAAGAGAATCTTTAAAATACTTTAAAGCTATTAGAAACCAATATGAAAAATGTCATGAATATAAAGTAATTTCAAGTAATATTTTCCATATGAAAGTCATTAAGGCGTTGGAAACTTGTCTGGATTGGGTTTTAAAAAAATAAGCATTACATTTAGGAAACTGGTTTTTTCAGCTCTGAAAACTGCTTAAACAAAATTGCCTTTGCAAGAAGGACGCGGCAAAAATAATTGAACTGCAACTTGACTCCATTTTGAGAGACCTGGGCACTGATTAACTATTATACTTATGTTTTTGAAAATTGTTGTAATTTTGTGTTTATGCTATTAAGTTACTTGGCCGTAATATAATATAATACTATTTTATTGTAAAGGGAAACAAAACCAAAACGCAGCAGCCAGTGGATTTTGTGTGTTGATAAATGCCAACAAGGGTCGTCCTGCGCTATGTACTGGAGGGGCTGCTTTTCGGCAGTTGATTGTCAATCCCACCGTGAGGCTTCGGCCAGGGAGGGGTAGACTTTGCTTCTTATACAAAATTGTCATCAGTTACAGCGTTAAATAAACAAAATCTACAGACATATTATTAAGTTAATAAAAGCATATTTTTTCAAATTTTATACAGAACTGGATTCTATAAAAATTTTAATATGCTAAATCTCAACACCAATAACAGTATTAAAAGCGGAGGTTCGTTGGTATTTTACAAAAGGGGATTAAATCCGATGAGCACATTGCATTTTTCAGTGAAATTTGTAACAATAATCAACAATCTTTTTAAGCAAAGCGAAATAGTTTAATAATTTTAAATGCCTCTGATAGGTATTTCTCATGTGTGTGTGTGCTCTAAAAAATAAAAATAGTAGATATTTGATTTGCAACTCAGCATTAAGATTTTGCTTATACACCAGGGATTTTACTAAAAACATATAATATTAAAGAAGCACTGTTTTTCGTTTCAGTAGAAGTTAATAATTTAAAGGTTTTACAATAAATGCAGAACATATTGGATGCCCACTAAAGTTACTTACACCCACCGGAATTTCAGAATGATAGCAGCAATAGTCATAAATGTGGTATCTGGGTATAGTAAAGTGACTATGCGCCACGCCAATAGACCCTTTGAGCGCCACCTGGCGGTAAACTCCGAAGTTAGTGCTCCTATATCGAAAACGAAACAGATGGGGGAAATATTAATTACAAAAAGGTAAACCGTTATCGATTTAGTATAAAAAGACATCTCATGAATACTAATACCAAGAACAAAACACATAAAACGCACATTTGTTTGTTTGCAATTTCCGAAATTGTGACGTCACAAAACATGGACAAAAGGAGAAAATGTTTTATTTCTGGCAAAAATGACTCCAAAATACTTTTTTCTGTGGTAATGATTTAAACAGCAGGTTTATGCGTCCGATCCGCCAACATTGCAAGGCCTTTAATGAAGTATTGCTGTTGCTTGTGCCCTCGTGCCAACTGATATGCCAAAAAGTGTGCAGCGTGAAATTCAAACAAGGGCCCAAATCTGTATTGTAGCTGACGGAGAGCAGTTTGAACACTCAAATAAAGGTATCTTGTGATAACTAGTTGTATTTTTTTCTCTTTTTAACACGTTTCGTCACGTAACTGCGTTGAAACTGGCCAACAAATAAATGTGCGTTTTAACCCTTCTGTTCTTAGCATTAATGTCCTCAGGATGTCTCTTTGTACTAAATCTCTACAATTTTGTAATTAACTTTTTTATATTGTACCATTTTCGAGATAGAAACGTTAACTCCAGAGTTTGCCGCCAGGTGGCACTGTAAGAGGTCTCATTGCGTGGCGCATACCCATTTTAGTATACCCAGACATCACTTCTTTAACTACACTTGCTGTTCTGAAATTTAGGGGGGGAGGTGTAAGTTATTTTAGTGGGAACCCTCTATATAAATCAGCTAAAATTATTACATCATGTTTGTAGTATCAAGAATTTTACATCGATAAACAACGATATGCTAAGAAGTCCATTCAAATCCATATGTTTGAACAAAAGTTTCAGATACTAATGCCATAATTTCTGTTATATTCTACCCATATAATGCAATGTTAGAATGTGTACAAACCATTCAGAGATGTTGTTTAACAAAATGATGCAGTTGTTATTTACGCAAAACACATAAATACTTACAACTGATGCTAATAAATGAAAATAAATATAACCGGGTCTTAACATTAGAGTCCCTAAAATATTTTCTTAAGTATTACAAATTTTTTAACCGTCTTTGGTGACTCCAGAAAATAACAATTTATCAATTCTCTTTGCTGATACCTTCAAAGTTTATTAGTGATATACTAATAATCAAATGCATGTAAATTTTACACTGCTAAATAAATAAATAAACTTGATGTAACTTTCACTAAATAACTTGTTCCTTTCTATGATATGGTATTTATATTAGAGATATTCCTCCTATTTGACAGAGTTCACAAAGAATCTTCTATGTTAATGTAGACAGAATTTTTGTAGGTAAATTCAAAGTTCATTACTGATATACCAATAATTAAATACAATTTCAGACTCCTAAAATAAATAAATTTGATGTAAGTTTCACTGATCGTGCCTTTGATATGTTACTAATATCAGAAATATCCCTCCTATCTGACAGAGTTGACAAAGAATCTTGTATTTTAATAGAGATATGGAGGAAATCACTCTCACCAAGCAGGCACTAAGTGTAAATAACGCTATTCTCTCGGGTCCACCCACCGCATGTGTAAGAGGAAATCAACGCCGTGTTTCACTTAGCCGGACTTCTTTCAATCAGTCCCTTCTCTGACCACTGAGAATCCGGAGTAATACGGGACTTAGGCCCCTTAAGGTTCGCCTTCCCTTCTTTATGAAGTCCCCAAAGTCCCTGCGCTTGTGGCTTACAGAGTATTCCCTTATGAATTGATCCAGACTGTTTCGCTTTTCTTATTTCTCGGAGTCTCTGATCATTTGGACTTTGCAAGTGCCGCTGGACATTGTAGAAAGGACAAAGCTAAATTGCCCAACTTCGACAACAAAATCAAGTCTTGTTTTTACTTTGTCTTTCAGGCCACTCTCTATGTGGCTCTTTTTTTCGTTCTTTTTTAGGTGTCTCTTTTTGTTTCGTACTATGATATACATGCCCGATTTATTTGTTATCTCTTAACTCTTCTTTGATTAAATTCGTTACTGGTGCCTTGTGGAATG
This sequence comes from Araneus ventricosus, assembly GCA_013235015.1. Classification (NCBI taxonomy): domain Eukaryota; kingdom Metazoa; phylum Arthropoda; class Arachnida; order Araneae; family Araneidae; genus Araneus; species Araneus ventricosus. The sequence continues at coordinate 316,579 of BGPR01000007.1, read as the reverse complement.
TCATTACTTCAAATAAACCAATTAGGAAGCTTAAAATTACATCTTGTACTTAAAGGATGCAATGGTCTGGGACACGAGGGTTGATATAACATTGAATAGTAAATTACGGTGTAAAAAGTATCAAAATATACCGCAAATTCTACAGCAAATCTAATTATGTCTTAAAAAATCTGATAAAATATTTCACAGATAACCAAAATATTATTTGATTATTTCTAAAATTTCGTTGAGTTTTAATTGTATAACTGAGAAATACATTCAGTGAATTGAGTTAATTCGTTACTGATGTTTCATGGAATGCCATTACTTTTAATAAACTGTTCGAATGACTTAAAATTACTTCCTGTATAGTAAAAAATGAAGATTGGATGAGAAATAAGGATTTAATATAATGCTTAACTGTAATTTCTGAATCAAAAATTATTAAAATAAAATGCATCTTCCACAGATATACATCTCAATGAAAATTCTGATTAATATTTCGCATACAACCAAATTGTTATTTGAGATTCAATTGTATATATCTAAGCAATATATTTAAAACATTGAAAGAATTCGTTACTGTGATGTTTCATGGAATGCCATAACTTGAAGTAAATCGTTTCGTATGCGTAAAATGGCCTCTTTGACAGTACATAAAGAAATTGTTTACTATAATGTGTAACACTAAATTGCGAAGTAAAAAGTACTGAAATTGTCTCTAAATTTTGCTACAAATCTAGCTCTGTTTTAATGATAAATTTGAAAGAAATTGTTGAGAAAGAACCAAAATATTGGTTGAGCTCTAATCATGTAAAAAAGCAATACATTTAGAAAATTTTGAGCGAAATTTAATTTAAATTGAAACATAATTTATATTTTAATATTTCTTCGTTACCTAGCCAAACCGTGGTAGTGTTGAAGTAACTTACTGCAGTTTTGTGACTATGAAGAGGAATAGATGGTAATTTTATATTTTTTTTATTTCTTACTCAAATCGTTATTTGTGAATTTTACATTAAAAGAATCTAGCTCATGCACCGTAAAACCTTACGAAACAGCAGATCTACTTTGGACAATAAATATAGATATTCATTGACTAAAGGGAGTTTTATTGCACAACATTTGGTGACATATTACGAAGCATACAGTTATTAAAATGAAATCGCACTATTTACATGAAATCTGATTCAATCTTAGAGAAGGTTTTAATGCTCAGACTACGCAAATAATATTAGAGATTCAATTATGTACTTACTGAATATATCTAATATTCTTAGTTAAAATTTGTAAAATATTATTAACATTAAATATATCATTTATATCTTGAATGAATATATGCTTATAAATTCAGTAGTTTTTATTTTTCAGCCAAATAGTGGGTGGGGAATACTTACATAACGTTCGTCTAGACAACATAGAAATCAATTTTATCGATATATTGAACATCATGAACAATATAACTCTATGTTTTTTAAAAAAATATTATAACTAAAAATTGGATTCGTAGTATCCAGTAAAACAAAATTTAATTCCGAAACAGGATATCAAGTATGAATAAAATAAATATTTTTATGATGAGCGACAGGTACATGATTGTCTGCTGAATATATGAAAGTAGTAGCTGTTCTTCCTTCAATAATATTAAACATACAGCTCTTTCTAAATCCAATCTATAAAACTAATTCACTCAACCTATCAGACAGAGAGAGAAAAATTGAATATTGCAAAGGATTTCTACTATTGAGGTAACGCAGATTTGCATCATAATATCATTTCTATGGCAACAATTGGAAGGAAAAAAATAATTTTTCAAAATCCGAGTGAAAAATAAATACTGATCATGGATCATTTCAAAAAGATTAAAAAAGAGAGAATAAAGATTTATTTTTTTAATTAAAAATTATTTTCATTTTAAAAAAATTAAAAAATAACCGACCAACATCCGGATATTGTGCTACTGTTCCTGAGAAAATGTGAAAAGGCGACTTCATTGAAAACTTGAACATACTTGAAATAAGCTGCTAGATATTGTTAAAAATTATTCTTGAGAGATTTCAGTAAAAGTAAATTTTTTTATTAATTAAATTATAAAAGATATTCTGTAATACACTTTGTTTTTATATTTGGGAGATTTGAGGTTTTCATTCTTCCCATTCCAAATATGGTATTTAACAGATTTATACTATTCTCTTTGCACAGGAATATGCGAATATTCCTTAGGAATTTCAGGGAAACACGACATGTCATGAAAAGACATGTCGTAATTATTACATAATAATAATTATGACAGGCTATAATAATAAATACAGATAATCATAATGTGATTAGACAAAATATGTGCATATTCCTATATGATATTGTGTCCATATTGTGTCTGAATACTTTTATTCTGTTATGCCTACAAAATCATAGCAGATATAAAGTACTCAGAAATAATATGTTCCAAAATTATAGATTTGGCAGCGAATGACTTCTACTCATTCATTGAAATAAATACTTCGAAAATTTCTCTTACAAAATTTCGGCAATAAAAATAATTTCAGACAGCAACATCTTCATAGGGACATTTACCTCTAAAAAAATTTATATGTTTTTTTTATTTAGATTTCGTTTAAAAACATTTAAAAATGTTTCTGAAGGGAATTCAATTTCTTCAGAAACAGTTTAGGGTAATTATTGCACTAAAATTTAACAATATAACCAAAATGCAGAGAAGAATGTTGTTTAACTTCGCAAAAACTATTTTCTTCCGATTCAGCGACGACGGTGTCAAGGAATAAATTTTTCGTTTTGTTCGCACCAAATACATAATTTCCTTTTTTAAAATTTAATTATAAATATAGAAAATATAAAAGTGATATTTCCCTAAACTTATTTTTCTACAAATTGAGGAGGGATTTATCGATAAATCATAACAGTTTTATTGCCTTTTTCAAGCATTAAGTTTCCTTCTTCAACACAAAACCCATTTCTATAAACACAAATGAATAAAAGGAATTTCGTTTCAGTTGCAGCGTACTGAATATAAACAGAATTAAAAGAGTATGAGGAAACTCTACCCTTGTCATAAATAAAAGGAATTTAATTCTTTTTAACGATGTTTTTTTCATTTCATTGATTGATCAGATTATCTTTTGTGCAACTGGTCGAGAGAAGGTCACGAACCAATCAGTTAATGAATAGTTTTTCAGATTGGATGGAGTGTATTTAGAAGTGTAAAAGCGGCTCAAAACTTGTATTAATGTTTTTTATTTCTTTTCACTACTACAGTTTTCTTTCACTATGAGAATATTAGTTACATGCGTATCGTAAAATAATTATATTCATTGCGATTTTAAATAAATTAGACACGGAATAAAACAATTTTAACCTTATATTGCGTGATTTTATATATTTCAATAAAAGTTGTTGAAATCTACAAATGAGTAAAATAATACAGGAAAAGAGAATAGAACATTTTAAATTTGAGCTTAGCATTTAAATTCAATTTATTTATTTCATGTTCTAATTACATAATTTGTTAAAAATTTCCTTCTTCATATAAACAATTAATAAGTAAATGATTCTTTTAATAAGATTTTAAAATATTCAAATGAATATAAAAATGCAAACAAATACAAATATGAAAGAATCAGTGCGCTGTATAAAAATAATACACGTACATTTTCTATAACCTTATGCACATAAGAAATTTTTACTTTTAAAAATTTTGGGTCAACTATTCATATTATGATCAAACGAACTAACAATAGCTTTGACAATATTAAGTGCGAAATACATTCTAATTTTAAGAAAATGCTCACAGCAAACAAAAGCATTGATAAAAATTTAAAATCATTATCTGCTTCCATTGAAACAGGATGGTGCCAAATAATTTTCTTTTTCATCAAGTTTTTATCGATACCCTAAATAACCTCATGACCGTAACTTCACTTTATAATGTGAGTTCAAGCCTGTTCTTTACATGATCAAATTTCAAGGGCAGTTCGTAGAGCCATTCTAGAGAAATTCGAAAAAGTGTGTAGATCCGAAAGTGTCCGGATACTTTCGATTATATATGGTACTGTTGTTCTATTTCTGAAATACAAGAATCGTAAGCAGACTGAAAATAGTTACACATTATTGCAAAAATAACAAATCTCAATCTTTTAGGTTCCCATGAAAATATTTTTTTAAATTTTGACTGAACTTCAAAAGATACGTTAAAAACTATAATTAAATTCCGGCCAATTCATTTGCAACGACCTAATAATTAAGAAAATCAAGCGAGCATTTTGCATCGCTTCCGGTAGACTGATTGGTACAAAATTTGATATATATCTGCAATTTTGGTGTAAAGATGGCATACTGAAATTCACTCCTCTGGTTTGCCGAGCGTTTGAGCTATCACGTTCACGTGCGCATGGACGGACAAACAGATAGACAGAATTCCCTTCTGCGGATCTGTCCCAAAATTCCACACAGATCTAAAATTAGGATAGAAAGACCACATATCAACTTTAATTTGTCTAGATCGTTTCGTCTTTTAGTTGCCGCCTTTATTGACAGGCAGACGCAGTACCGAAAATGGCTTTTCGAACTCAGGGATGTCTGAAATATGGAAATTCATCAAACTCAAAAGGATAAGCTTTTTGACAATTACAATACTTTTTCTTCCTAAACTTCGTGTAAACCTTAAAAGAGTTACCCCTGTCCTGCCTTGGCAGTCGAGGTCATGGAATGACAGTCGCTGCAATAGATCGAGTGCTGAGGCCTGAATCCTAATGGCCATCACCGGCCACGGCCCGACCCCTCTCAAAGGAGATACGCACTATCACCGGAGGTGGTAACTCGACCATTACTATTATTGTGCCCCCAGGAGAAGCGATTACCCGCTTATTTATCCGGTGGCTTCTCAACCACGTACTAGTGGTGTTTCCCCAGAAGATTCCTGTTTGATTCGTTAATTTAATTTCATTCGTTCAAATTATCTTACGAAATAATCCTTAATTATTAAACCTCTCAGTATTATTTTTATGCAAATAGATTCAAACTTACAAGAACTGGAATGGTATTTACCTGATTATTTAATATTTGTAACAAAAAATAAAGACGATATTAATTTCCCTATTTAAAAACATCTTGAGTCATACATTATTTCTTTCAATTCAGTCGATAATGAGATTATTTTTGTAATTTATTTTGCATGCATTTCGTTCTATATCTGAATTCCCTCACAAGAACTATGAAAAAAAAACAATTTTCATCCGACATCGAAATACTCTCATCTTTCAGAAATTTGAACACTTTTATTCGAATGTTTTATAGGATACTGGGAAAGATACACTATTGCAAGATGGATCGAATATAGATAGAATAAAATAGTTTTCAAGAAAATAAAGAAATTCGAAACAAATTCGACTGAAAAAAAATGGACAAATGTTTCTAAATCATATATACTCGTCCTTTGCAATTTTGCTTTCTTGCCTAAACTCACATTGTTTTTCACGCTAGAGATCAAAACAAGCGCAACATAATCCATTTATGATTTTATTTTAAAAGAAAAATTATATACATGCTTTTATAGAAAAGTATTTGAATAATTTTCATTGATAGTATCTTTTAAACCTGTAGAAAGACTGATTTTTGGCGTTATATATTACAATAGAAGAGTACTGAGCAATTTCATCATTCTTTATAATTAAAAATATATGCGAAATTTTCTGAAATGATATTGGCAACATTTTGATGCTAGTGTTTTCTGAAATGTTTTTACCTTATATGAAGTAATTTTCATGGATTGTGAGTAGATTATGATGTCAGAAATTCATTCATCATATCAATATTGAAGTTTTTCGATTCAGAAAATTACCAAGCCTGCTATTATTTTAATAGTGATAATAATATTAATTTTGTTCAAAAGTCAAAAATATAGCAAGCAATATTCCTAATGTCACATTCTAGATTTCCACATATTTCAGGATACACACTTTTGTTAGCTTTGCTCTTTTTTATTTGATGCCAATTTATTTTTAAGAATTCTAGTAATGTATATTATTGACAAATGAAATTTGTATCACATCAAAATATATTTTCTTCTCTATAGACTTCGTAACAGTTGAACATTTGAAAATACTATATAATGGTATCGAATTGGTATATCCAAATAGGCAGATGTAATCCAAGGCAGGGACAAAATATTTTTAAATAAATGTTCGCTAACAAGTATTTCTTCAGATTTGTACTTAATTGTTACAAAATTCGCCAGTCAAAATGATATGTTTGAAAATCGTTGAATTGAGGTCGCGGTAACCTAGTATCACAATGTATTGTGCATGTTGCACTCTAAATCATACGTAGGGGCTGAAACGTTCTCCCGCTGGTGTGGTGCGGAAGTTTGGAGAAGGGGTGCCAGCTCAAGCGTTGTCCTTGTTATCTGACAGCAGTTCAAAATTAAGAGGTCCGTCCCCAAATAGCCCTCGTGTTGCTTGAAAACGGGACGTTAATATAACTAAACTAAAAATCACTAAAAATAAAAAAATACGAAAACCACGTATCAATTAAATAAGGCTGCTTACATTTCAATTTAAGTATGTCATACTAAAAATATAACCAAATATTTAGCATGCAACAGAGGATGAATTGATGCTTTTATGGGCTCAACATTTCATTTTTTTACCAGACAATGGTATCCAAGGTTTTATGTAATATTTTTCAGCTGTATGGCATAAAAATAATATGAAACTAAGGGGATACTAATTTTACCCTGAAAAGCTAACAGATTGAAAACTAACTGAAAATGTCCTTTCTACATTTCAACTTCTCAACCTTCATATATTCTTTGAATGACACAATTTTTAGCGCATATATTTCTATTTTAACTTATTCACTAATCAATTAAAGTTACCGAATATTTGAAATAACTATTTCTTTTTTTTACCTTATTTAAGTTTAGTTGCGGTTAAAAATTGAGATCTTTCTTAAATTAGTTTTAAGCAATAGAACTATTTTGCACAGCTGGGTTTTACTATAAATTTTTTAAAGAAGTCATTTCCTATTGGAAAAATCATTATTTGAATCATAAAACTAATGAAATGATTAATTTTATCTGTATTTTCTTAAAACTTAATTAAGACTAAAGTAGATTCTCTATGTAGAAATAAGTTAGTAAAATATACAGTCTTCGAGATTTCTAATAATACAAAGAAAATTGCATAATGCTGGTTTGAAGCCTGCTTCCTTTTATTGTCAACTATTTATAATCTTTAATGATCCTTTAAATCTTAGATAAAAGCAGTAAAATACAACTCCTTCCCAGACCTTATAAGTGCATTGGCCTGGCGGTTCAATCTCGACTTTGGAATCGAAAGATCGCGGATTTGACATCCGATTTCCCGAATATTCACCGTGTCTGTATACTTGACGAGCAATAAATCTGATTGGAGTCAAGCACATTCGGGTTGAAGTTTGGACAATCAACCCTATTAGCACAAAGATATTGTACCATCTTTTTACGATGCGGTTCGATATTCTGAGTGATGTATAATACTGTGGAAATATAGTAGAAATGTTGTAGAGCATCTTGTGCTACTTGGAAAGTGCCCACATCTTCTGACCATGGTTCAAAATTATGAGGTCCAGCAAAGAATGTGTCTCACGTAGTTTCAAAACAGGTCTTTAATCTCATGAATCAATCAATGCATTGTTACAAATAGTAAGGTGACCAACCATCCTTTTGTGAGTTCTGTCCTCCCTCGAAAAGTGTACAATAAATTATGTTACAAATGTTTTTATTATGCATTTATCATATTATAGTGTATTCTGAGTCATTATTGTAATGAATAAAATCTTTCTTTAATTCACAATATTTTTTCATCTTCAATTTATTTGTGTCCTCCTTTTCATTGGAAAAAAGTTGGTCACCATACAAATAGCCATTAAATGGTAGGAAAAATTATAAGAGTAGTGATTTTTATGTGTTTTACTCTAAGAAGGAGCTTAAATAAATTTTTTGGCTATCAGAATTTTCTTACGTTATTTTATGCTTCCTTCTTGACAAATTAATTTTAAGAAATTGCGCTTTTTTATGAATTTAAGTATGCAATTACTCATGTTAAAATGACAATTGTAATGAATTGTTATATCTACCATTTATTTCCAATAAATTTAAAAATACAATGTCTTTAAATCCGTACTTAAGAATAATTTTTTTCGTGCAGAATTTGTAAGACTTTTCTTTGCAAAGAAATTTAAAAAAAACATTACGATAGAAAAAAGTTGAAACTAAAAAGCATTTACGAAGCATTTCATGAGATGAAATTCTGAAATTGTTTTTAGCTATCAGCAACTGTAAAGGTTTCAGAAATAAAAGAAGAAAAAACATTATGAAATTAACTTAGAAAAAGTTAATTGAATTTTTGAAATTAAAAAGTCAATTAATACCAATTAGAGCATGTCTGCTAAATTTGTCTTTAAATTACTTTTCAGGTAATGTGCATTTAGAAGAAATTGATTTACTAATTGAAGAGGATTGTTAAAGCAAAAGTTTAAGTTGAAACTTGATTGCGCATAAGAATTTTTCATTCTTTTTATTTGAGTAAAGGTACTTTAAATTATTTCTTTGACTTATTAGATTTCTTACATTCTAAATTTCTAATATCTTCACTGTTCAGAGATTGAAATTTGTAAAAAAGAAAATCTGATGACAGAAAGCTATTGATACTTTTATGCAATGTTATCACCATAAATATTCAAGTGGAAATTATAAACGTTCGTCAAAGGCATTGAAATATTAATATTTTGAATTAGGTGAGGAATTTCTGAGGTATAATCTTTTATTTTTCTAACTGTATTCTTTTGAATGTTTCTGATAAAATCTCATAGAATTCATGAGTTTCATTTACTTTTCTGGAGGATAGTTATTTAGCTTTCGTGCATTTTTAGTGCTGAAAATTTAAGACATTTTGAGAAATATTCCATTTGTATAATAAGAGTGAAATTTCTAGAAATTTTTATTTGTAGCTTAAGTGACTATTTCTGAAAATTTTATTGACATATCTATTAGATGTAAATGAAATCCCATCCTGCTTCAGGGCATCCGCATCAACTGACTGAACACACGAACGCCGTCCGCAACACAGGCGCTTAGAACCACGCAAAATGAAAATTTATAATAGGTTTTCCTATGCTTTAATAAAGCTTTTTCCTATGTTGGTAGCATTTCAATAACGATGCAATAATAATAAAATAGCAAAACTATTTTACAATAATTACAGTTACATAATTAAATATCATTTTAGTTTATTGCGTGATTAAGAAAGGTTTAGTTTATTGCGTGATTAAAAGTTTTAAATATAATTTATAAAAAACTGATTTTTGAAAAAACATTTTACTCAGAAAAATCTACTAAACTACAAAATCTCAAACGTAATTCAATCAAACTTTGAAATACTCGGAACTTCTGTGTATCTTTTAAAGCAAAATCTTAAATATATACTTTCATCCTGTAGCGGTTACAATTCACTGCCTTCTCCTTTTTATGGTAGGTGGCGCTATTGGAGCCATCCGGGTTTTTTCCATGATGCCTCTCTTCTTCTTCTGTGTACTTGTGTTGTGTTGTTGTTCTCTGTCTTGCGTCTTGTACCTTTTAATATGCTGTGTCGTGGAACTTAGCCATCTAATAAAAATGGTTCCTGAAATTGAATTAATTCTTCAGCAGCGGCATTCCATATAAACATGAGTCTCGTCTCTCTACAATCCAATGTTTTATTGAAACGGATTTTATATGAAACGAATCAAATATGTTTCAAAGATTTCGTCTTGAGCCTAATGCGGTATGTTTTATAAAGTAGAATGGAATTATTAGTATGAAATTACAATATGTGCAGTAGTATGGATATGATTCAGAGAAAGGTTAAGTGCATAATGCATAATTCTGAATAATGCATAATATAGGCTATGGGAATGAGAGTAAGTTCCCGAAAAAAGCTGTATATTTCCTAAAATGTTGACAAAATATATTTTTTTAAAATTAAAAATATTGCTCATTTTGAGTTATTAAATATATCAGTTTGAAAGAAATCGAGAAATTGTGGTTTTCTAAAACTTGTGAAAGTTTAACGAGAGCGTTTCGAAGGTTTATGCAAATTTCTTTAAATTTGTGCTTCGTTTCATCGTTTGTTATTTCATCTTAATGAAAAAATTTCGAATTCAAACGATTATTGTATGTTTTAAAACACCGAAAAATCGACGCATTAATTTTAATGAAACGAAATGTAGCTAGGTATTTTAGACAAATTTTACCTATCCTAAATGAACGAAAAGCAGCAACTCTGTTGCTATTCACTACGTTAATATAAAGATACTGTCCCCTCTTCGTGATTCTCAAAACTTCAAAATACAACAGCATTTTATATATCCAGGTTCTTTTGACTTTTCATCTTAAAATATATCCTGCAACCATAACATATAAAAGAAAACAGATATAAGGTATAAAAAAGAACAGAAAGAAAAATCCAATGTCTACCCTTCGGCTCCATGTAGGGATATTCAAGTGTTCAATAAATGTTTATTTTTAAAGCAAGGCGTATTTATGTGTATTTGAGCCGAGTGTCAGTTTATATGTATACGGCGGTTTTAATATTTTATGTAGAATGGTGCGTTTTTGTCACATTCACTCGTTTATGTAACAGTGAAGTTGCTTCTTTAGGTTTTATTTTAGCTGTTTGCACTACGATTTTGTTTTGAAAAAGAACAATGAAGCGTGCAGTGAAATGCTGCCTCATTCATTCTTTCTACTTATTTATATGCAGAGAAAAATGGAACAGCAACGAACTTGCCTTCAATATTTCACTGTTTTTAGCAAGTCAAAAATCTGTTGTACTTCATTTTGAAGTTGTGAGAATTATTTCGATTTTATTTCTATTTTTGGCGATTGCTAATTTTTTTGCGTTTAGAATTTAATCGAGATTTTGGCGCATTCATGAAACGCAAAATGAGTAAAAATTTATTTGAATGAGGATAATTTTTTTTTGTATTTAAGTTAACTGCAAAGCGCCAAAAATGGAATAATGTAAATTTGGAAAGCCGCTTACTAAATATGCACTTTCTTGTGCATAGACGTTTTGATTGAAATGATTTTATTGGTTTTCTCTTAACTTGCAGTTGGATAATAAATAATTAAAATAAAAAATAAGTTATCTTCATTAAATTTTGAATTTTTTAAATAAATTGCATAAAATATTTATAAGAAAAACAAGCAGTTACTGAATTCCATGATATCTTATTAACAATTTCTTGCTACACTTGTCCATAGTATTATTTTATGATTTTATATCAGCTTCAAATATTATTAATTAAATTAAAATGAATTATTATTTAAAGTTTATTACTTTTAAATTTTATTCTTGAATTTTCTACTGGAAGGAGCAAAAACGGACGGAGTAAGTCATACAAAAATAAAATATCTAATAAGTAATGACAATAATTTTATTCTGTAAATTCATCATAATAATATCAATAATTCTTTTTCCGAAATAAATAATTTGTCGAAAAAATTTAACAGTTTTCCAAGAACTCTCGAAACATTCATAAATTTTTTGACAGATTTTTAAATAGCCGAATTGCATGAAATGAACTTATGTATCTCATCGATTTCTCAAAAATGGATAAAATTTTCCAACCAGTTAACTTAAAATAATAAAAGCATAAAATATATTTCTATGATCATTAATTCCCATTTTCCTAGCTATTAAGCAAATGAAAACGGTTTCATCTAGGTGTCGTCAAGCGACCAGTCTGAAATTGAAAATTGCAAAAAAATTCTTTCAAACTAACCAAATGTATAAAACTTATTTCTCTTTTCCTTCTCAAAATATCCACAAAATTAAATATTTTTAAAGTCCTAATAGTCTAGACATTTATTGCATTCTACATTTGAGGTGCAGACGCATTTCAGACTGTTTTTAATTACAATAAAATATGAGTAAGTTCAATGAACCGTAGTCTAGAACAACTTTTGAAATAGCTTTTATAACAAAAAAGGGTAATCTAAGGATAATAGTTATTATTTTCATAATTTAGCGAATGTATAATTCTCTACGTATTCTGTTTACTAGCCAAATACCTCATTATTTAAAAGAACGATTTTTCATCTATCCCTTTTCTCATTTGAAGGTATCAGAAATGCTTACGGTTCAATTATTTAGCTTTTACGTCTGCAAAGAGTAATAATGATCGCTATCAAAATATAGAATATAATATAGCAGGAATTTTTATTTCTTTTACCATTCAATCACCGTACAGTCTTATACCAAAACAAGTAATTCTGCATGCTATATGAACAGTCAATTTTTATTACTTTTACCATTCAATCACCGTATAGATTTATACCAAAACAAGTAATTTTACATGCTATATGAGCAGTCAATTTTTATTATTTTTATCATTCAATCACCGTACAGACGTATACCAAAACAAGTAATTCTACGTGCTATATGAACATACAATTATATTCTAATAACTTATTTCAACTAAATAAAATAAATCGTCCACCCCCATTGATTATTAATATTGATCTCAGAAAAACGTCCATAAATATACCGCAATTATCGAATATTAAATAATTGTCATTATTGTCTTCTCAAATATGCCTCAATCTCAATATATTGTCAGTAAAATGCATTCCTGATATTACATCAATGCTCTCAATTTCTTATTCATAGAAAGACAGCAACAGCCTTCCAACGGCGTTTACGCGGGTTGGAAGTTAATCAATTTTTTGTTACATCCTTTGATTTCCGCAAGCAAATGTATTCACTTTTCATTATTACAGAATTATATTACACTACTATAGCGTTACTTATAAATAAAAATTTGCGTTGTTTGAAAAGTATTTAGACATAATGCTAGCGATGTGTCTAAATAGCGCATTGCGTCTAATAGCTCGATTGGAGTGTTACGTATTCTATGTATTTGATTATTTCTTCACGACTTCTATAATCTAAAATTTTCAGCTGACATTTTAAGAAGGACTAGAGTCATATGAGTCCTTCAGAAGCCAATGACGATAAGTCCAGAAAAAATTGAGAATATTCATGTTTGTTAATGTAATAATTTTTAGTTCATTAATTTGATTAGTGAAAGTATATAAAGTCTTCTAATGAAGCAATGAGTGAATCTTTTCATAAGTAAAAATAATGTTATTAATTCCACCAAAATTTACAAAAACCAGAAGACATAAAAAAATAGACTTATCCGCTTTGGCTTCTGAGCAACTCATGTCATACTAAAAGAATGGTGAAGATGCATAATCATTTTAGATGTTTTTTTCTTCCATAGCAAATTGTACATGTTACGTGCCCATTCTAAGCCATGACTATATTTCAATTCAAAATTCAATTTCAGGATTGCGTCATGAATATCCAGTGCTTAGCTTCGAGATCAATGTCAAAATTCTTTAGAGCTTTAAACACATGATAACCTTTTTCTACAAAAGAATAAAAAAGAGGGAAAAATGCAGTAAAAAACAAGGAAAATGGTGACAAACAACGGCGCTGTCTTCAGAAATGCGAGAACTCAGACCACAAGAAAAACTACTTCGAACGTTTCTCGAGGAATATTACTGGGGAAAGAGTTCTCCACTCTTCAGAAGTAAAGAAGAAATACTGAAGAAAGGAGAGAAGTCAGAATAAAAATTTTCTTATAACCGTATGGCTTAGGTAGAGCAGAAAATATATGCTTTTCCATTTCTTGCGAATATTTTTAAGAGACATCGAACTGAATGTTTTAGTAGTTGTCTTCCTCAACTGATATTCAGGAAGAATTCGCACTCTCCCGGGAAGGTTGTATTTTTTATTTTATTTTTTGCATCTATCCCTTTATCTATTGGCGAAAAGATGGTCTTCTTGAAAGTGATTGATGGTCTATAGCGTCCATACAACCACGCAAGAAGCACTATGCGAAATAGATGTCGTAGGAAAGAAGTCGTGATGAAGGTGCTTATTAGTTTCCACGGGTGTTCAGTCTCCTTCGTAACAACTGAGATATTTTTATGATTTTCAAAAGCACTCACTACCTCCTTTTGGGAATTTATTTCCTTTTCTTATTCATTTCCTTGTGCATCTCACACGGTGCTTTGTCTGCTATTTTGTTTGCGTGGAAATTTCCAAAGTCCATTCTTTGGTTTCGGCATGAGTAGGAAGACTCTCAACATTCTTTGGTCTTTTATCATTCTCTTCCTTTGAATGATTTCCAAGGATTTCTCTTTGTGTTCATCAAATGGAAAGAGTAAAAAAGAAATTACAAATGGAGAAAAATAGCGCTTTCTGCTGTCCCATTTCTCTAGTAATTTCAGTAATAGGACTATGTGCTAACCAAGCAAACGAAAATTCTCTTATGCATCGACGGCAAAAAATAAACTACTTAATGACCCACAATAATCGTGAGATGCAAAACAAGGAATAAAGTTCGAAACTGAAAAGTTTTATGAGTAGATGAGTTGTTGTTGTGAGATTTTGTGGCTCAAGAGCGTATGGTAGGAAATGGAAACATGTTAAAATCAGCACGAAGTGAATTTGGTGAATATACATATCTAAATATTTTTTCATTCAGAATAAAAACGTAAACTGACAGTCTAAAAAGGGCAAATCCGACAAAGATATTCCAAAAGATTTTTTTTTCTATATGAGTTCATGGGATACAACATTCATATAAGAAATCGTCCTCTATCTTCTTATATTTTTATTGAATAGAAGTAAAAGTTAAATACCACGTTCTACTAAAAAATACCAAAAATCTACCGAATTTTGAAAAAAATTACAAAACTCAATAAAATATCTTTATTCCATAAATTTACAAAAAGAGATTTTAAAAATAAGTCAATATTTAATCAAAAATATTTCTTGAAATATAATAATTTGACTTTTTTGCATGGAACCTAAATGCATATTTATTTTTCTGTCAAATTCTAACAAACATGAATATAACTAAAATATTTTTTGCAGAAGAAACAAATCAATAAAGGTTGTTTCACGATTTTTATAAAACTAGAAAAAGAAAACTTGTTGCTTCACAAGTTACAAAATTTCAGTTCATGAAGTCTTCCCTCCAGTCGAGAGTTTTATTGGAAAATATAAGAGTTTTTCCTTCAGATGTTCCTACATTAATAAAGATAGTCTAACTTTATACTATTGAATATCAAAATGTTTCCATAAAACAAATAAGTAGAAATAGCGAAAGTACAATTATTTCTGGTTATTAAGTTCATTTCAATTGCAGATGAGCAAAAAGGTCTTAACTAAATATATTTTTGATAAATACGTTCAAATCTCGTAATAACTCTTGGTAAACCTGAGATAAATCCTTCAATAACGTTTTAAGTCTGCTGTTTTTACTTACCGTAGGCGGTTATCAATGGGAAACAAATTTTCCTTTCCATGAGACAAAACACAGTTCTTTAAATAGGATAATAAACAATATTTTTATTGCTTTAGTGAAACCAAATGAATGTCATTTTCATAGCAGTTCCTCGATATTATCTAACATCTCTGGGAATAGAGTTCACTGACTAAATTTTAAAAAAAATATTTTTCTAAATTACAATGTGTAATGTAAATACACTAGTTTAATTTTATTTGTATGTAAGCCTTTTTACTAAAAACCAAAATCTCAAATAAGATCTTTAGAAAATCTTAAATATGCAGGGTGTCCAATCTAATTGCGTCCCAATAGTTAATTTCTAAACCGTGAGAGATAAATATACACTTTGCAATCGGAATAATGTTTAAAATGACATAAAGAATTATAATTTTTGTTGTTTAAAACAATAAATGTACTGCTAAGTCTAAATTTTTATACGATTCACCTGTCCTATAAGTCATGTTAGGCAAACCATTCGTGATACACTAACATTTAAAACACAAAAAATGTGCCCCGATTCTGAGAAAAAATTGACTGAAGCTTTGAATTTCCTTATTTTTGGTCAGTCAGAAGCCGTAACTTCTTTAAGTCGTACGCTAATTGGAGGATATTCGTCGAGGCGCTCATCGATATGGTCTATAATCATCAAAAGCGATATCAGAAACTTCATAACTCGGTCAGTTTCAGTCACAAGAGAGTAGAAGGGTTTTGGTTTAAAATGTTAATGTGTCAAAATTGTTTTACTAAATATGACTTATAGGACTGGAAGTATGTATAAAAGTTTAGACTTCGCAATATTTTAGCAATACATTTATTGACTCAAATAACATGAAATATAATTCTTTAGATCATTTAAAACATTTTTCCGAATATAAGTTTATGGCTATCTCCATCCGTTTAGAAATTATCTATTGGGCTACGATTAGAGTGGACACCCTGCCTATTAACATAAATACTTTACGATTTAATCTCTGCTAAAGGCGATCGTGTTTACCCAGATACTGAGTTAATTTTTTTTATTTACAAACTTGTAACCGAATCTATTTTTATATATGACTGAATGTTTGCCTTTCAAACTACCTCTAACACATTTATAGTTATATTATTTTCTTTGTTATGAAATTTTCTGGAAAGAACTTTTGTTTATTAATAAGGATAATCTTATATCAAATATATCTATCTTCTGATATACAATAAGTTCAGTAATCGAAACTGAAAGAGATCCCTTCCATCCATTGTAATGCATTATGCAAAATTATTACCTCCTTACACATTTCTTTCGTACACACATACAAAACCCATGGAATCTTCTTATGATGTGTGAATTATGTCAAACTCATTTAAAAAGGTTCTTGAATAATAAATGCTCTAGTTGAAGTGTAGTAGTTCATAAAATGCTTTCGTTTGTATCAATAGATCGGACCTGATTTCTTACCATGTTTCAATGTCTAAGATTCTTCTGATGTGTTTATTTCATCAGATTCACTTACCAAATCTGTGTTATAACATTATGATTTCAAAATCATATTCAATACGATTGTATAAAGCAGTAAAATTTTAAATACATTGAGAACGATTAGTTTGTTTATGAAAGTACATCGCAGCCTTATTGGAAATAAAGAACTTGAAAATTGATGGCATTTAGTTGAAAATTTATCCTATATTTAGTATATTTCACACATTAGGTCTAAAAAGTACTAACAAAAATTGCTTTTTTTCTTTTGCTCGAATTTTAAAAATCAAGATAGTAGATAATAGTTGTACGTCTTGATAGAGTTTGAAATATTGGTCATTTTCGATTTAAACCTGCAATAAGCCAATCATCATTTTGTGAAATATTCCATGCTACTAGAGCACTTGATATATAACGAAATAATATCCAATATTTTTAATCTTGTTAAAAGTTCTCACAAAACAACTTTTGAAAGTCCACATTCTCACTGTCTTTCATAGCAGCTTTCCAATTTTGCGGAAGACTAAACACATTTCCTTAGCTTTCTTCGGGCATTTCCGACATTTCTAACAATTACCGGACCAACTCGAGTTTCAGTTGGCTGTTAATCGGCAAAAACTTCGAAGATAGATTCTTTTAGCTTATGAGTGAGAAAAGAAACCCAGAAGATCCTTCATATTCTGCAGAAGCTTTAAGGTGATTCAATACCCAGCACAGTTCTCAATTAGTTCCTCGCGCGCCCGATTCTTATCATTGTATATCTTCTCCCGGATTACTTCAACTGAACCATGGCCAGCTTGACGCAGACAAATAGTTGTCCAGATAGACTATCTATCGACTCAGAAAGATAAGATCTAGTAAAGAAGCAGATTTGTCGCGTGTGGCCAGGCAGTGATTAGTGTTTCTTCTAGCTGAGTCCGTTCCTCATCTTCAGCAGGGATGTGTGTCCTCAAGACGACCTGATAGATCATTGATTGATTGATGCACCCTATATTTAGGTGCTCCCAAAGAATGAGCCACGAAGAATGCACCTCCAATCGGCTTATCGATCTTACAATTAATCTATCTTATCTCAGGAGTCTTTTTCCGGACGTTTCTTTTTTACGCCACACTGCCTGACTTCTTTGCTGCTATCGCTTCGCAAAAATCTATGCATGTAGCTACAAGAAATTGTATCGATAAATAGTTAGTCTCGGTAAACAATTACCAGCATTGATCCCGATATTGTGTTACACGCTACCCGATTTCACTACTTGCTTTGTTTGCTTTTTTGTTGTTGTTGTTGCTGTTGTTTTTATCCGGATTCATATATTTTCCTTTGTCATTAAGTTTGTTTGGATATTTTTTTATTTTTAAATTCGATATCCGATTTCAAAAGAGGTAGATGAGTTTATACTTAGACTCCATTTTAAACGATGGTAAATAAGGCGAACAAAACAATTTAAGCAGAAAATGGAAAGTGATTGGAGAAGAGACAGCTTTGAATAGCAATAAAGTATAGTTTACATTTAGTCGATTACTTTTGAGCAGATATGGATCTTCTGCAGATCATAATTTTCATTTCAGATTTTTCAGTAGTATAGATGTATTATACAAATGATTCGTCCTATTTTCAATATCATTGATGTATCCTGCATCTTATTACACTTTTACAGTAATTTATGCATTTCATATTTTACTTTAATGGTAGCATACACTATGAAGGTCTCATAATAATGAATATGTGAAAAAGTCAGTTGAATGTTAAATATAAATATTTATGAGCTTATTTATTTCTCGTGGCACCTCTGAAAAAGAAGCAGAATAAAATATTCTTGAATGTTAACAATAATTTTGTTTCAGCTTGAAAGTTTGCAGATTGATTATATAACTTTCTTAACTTGTCTAGCATCGCCGAAAATATTCTTTCTGATAGGTTCTGTTTATTGCTATACTGAAATCTCTTAAAATGGAAATCTGATCTCATTTTTGAAACATTACTACAAATATTATATATAAGAGATCTGCAACATTCAAACTTCCTTAATTCGCAACCCACATAGATAAAGTGGAAAGCTAATTTTACTTGAGAAATTGAATAGGCATGGATAATAGGCATTATTCATTTCAAAATGTTTTTCAATGAACAACTCCCCAAACAGGATTTTGCATAAAACAATTGTTCCAATAAAACAAACGTACAGATGTAACAGACTTATGAAACCACCTTATAATGTGCAGTAGAATAAATTCACGCCCTAGTGGATGACCCACAATAGTTCAAGTTTTTAATTTGTTGTGTAAAGCGCAATTGATGCTCCTAAATTTTAAAATAATTCTTTGCTGTTTGAAATAATTATATATTCTTTGCTTTTTGATTTCAAAGGTAGTATAAATTTACTTCTCAAATTAGAAATGTATTTAAATTTTTAGGTTTATTTTATTAGCTTATCGAATTTATTTAATACTTTTTTCTATTTACATCACAAACATTCGTATTTTCTAGCATTATTAGATTAATTCTAATCTAATCTGTGTTGAGGTTTTGCAATCTGTGGTATTATGTAAATGTCTTAAAGTATTTATTACAGAACTTGTTTTAACAAGTAAGATAAAAAAATAAGTATAACAGTATGTTGGAAAAATCTTTGTACTTTAAAGAACTCAGCAATCTGTTTTAGTTAAGTTTAAGAACCTTCTTTTGAATTTTCATAATTCACCATTTTAATAACTCAGGTTTATTAATCTGGGACTTGAAAAAGTTTTTGTGCGACACTAGTACTTCTTTATAACAGAAAAAGCCGCCAAACAGTAGCCCACTTTTTCTACTCAGAATATTTGCAAAAAAGGTAATCAATATAAGCGTAAATTTTAGCTCAGTGTAAAATGTAGGTTTATGCGTACTGTGTCTCACAATGAAACTTTAGTTACATATTACATAACACTTGTAGTTACTTTTGTTATGTGAATTTTGCATAAAATGAATGGACTCCATTGCTGATAGATGTCCAGTGAAGATCGCGTAAAGTCTGCAGACAGAGAAAATAAACAAATAACTCAAAAATAATCATTGATATTTATAAAATTTGGGCCACAGTGTACGAGTAAAAAAGCTTTGACAAAAGTAAGACACATAAGCCGCATTGAAGCCACACTCAAAAGAAACTGCAAAATAGTTGAGGATAAACTACTTAAAAATAAAAATTTCATTCCTCATTACACTTCTTTGACGAAATGGTAAATATGGATACAACGCATAAACTGGATACTCACGAACACTCCTCTTCACGCAAATGGTGTGGTGACACTCTACTCCATTCCATTTATCAGCACCATTGGCTACGGATCACTCCGATCTTCTACTGCACCTATCTATCTCCCCGCCTGTTCCGATTTCCTCTAGAGCGAGAGAGCCTCCCACTTCCCGCCGGTCACGTTTTACCATTTATGGCCCGGCAGTCCAAATGGATTTCAAACATGCTTGATTTCCAAACTTCCGTCTGCATCATGCCAATTCTCATCGGATTTTCACACTGACGACCGGTTTTGACACGCCGCGTAGAGTAGAGTAATCGTGAATGTCCAGCTTTATACGAACGAAGAACTATCGTTTGGTCTTTATAAAATGCGAGATCTGGAAGCTATCGCTAATCATAACATAGTCACATTGATTTATTTCTCTTAATCTTATGATATACCTTTTATCTCATACATTAAGTAATGACACTAACTCGTGAATGTCTAAACATTCATAAAATTCAATTGCGTATCAATCTTCCAACCGAAACTATGTTCACAGAGAATGTGAACAAAGTTCAACTCCATTTAAAAGCCAAAAATTTACATAGGTGCAATACAAATAAATGTAAACCATAAATCTTTAAAAAATAACCTCATTTTTTCTTTGAGAAAAGATTTTTCTTTTCCTTTTTCAGAATTTTCATTTTGCTTAGAAGTTAGAGAGCCAATTATTTTCCGAATACTGAGCTTATTTAAAACTAAATTCTACATCCAACAAGATGAGGCGTTTATTTTATCTCACCGGCAAATTGTTACTAAAAGCAAAGGAAAAAAGTCATTTCATTAAAAAATTATTAGAATTATTTAAAAATAGTCGTAATTAAAGTGAGAAAGAAGAAAAACTCTTCAACATTTTCTATTTACTGTAACTACTTTTTTTACCTCTTGCCCACTGCGTCTGAATAGTTTTTTAAGCCCAAATCATCTAAGACTTTAGTACTTTAACGGAACATTATGAACTTCTTGAAGTCAATTAGTGAAGCCTTTTGCATACATTAAAATGATTCATAAACTTGGAGCGCTCCGCGTTTTAGCATTTTTAACCCTCAGAATTAATAACGTAATTTCGTGGAATACAGACATCTGCTCCACTTCTGAAAGACTGCAGAGATCTAAGAAATGGCGAAAAAATCTTTAAAGTTGAATTGAATATGCTAAACTCCTTTTTCTTTTGCCGTTCGTTCTTGTATCATCCAATGCAGTCACTTAGCGTGCTTTCGTGTTATTTTTTTCCAGTCTTCCGCCCGATTAGCATTTGATAATTAATTTGAAAGGCAAGCTGTTTAATCTTTACATCTGCATTCAACTAGTTCAATATCTTTTCTAAAATGCACGTAACTAATGGACCTTAATGCTTTTTGATTTGAAACGCGATTTATTTAAATTTTTCTATTCCCTGGAAGGGCGAACTTTGATTACTTTGAACCGATTGAATAAACTTTGTAAACAAATCATTTCATTCTGCTTTTCGGTTACCTTGTATTTTCGTCGGTAAAAAAGCGCGCTATTAACAATAAATTGATTCCGCTCTTGTCCTGAAACATCGCTATAAATTCAAATTTTTCCGAGCTTGTATAAGGACTGCGGGGGAAAATATAAAGGCTTCCTTTTCCGAATTTGATTCATTTCCATAATGAATCATCGTTGTTCACTATAAAAGTATTCGGAATTTAAATTATGTTTATTTTAGATTCTCAGGAAAAGTAGGAAAAATAAGATGACCCTTCGTGAATTTTAATTTAGTTTAAGAAAAAAAGGCATATTATTATCAGTGTATTTACTTATAAAGGAGTGGTGTAATCTATTGAAATGAGGAAGATTAATTTATCTAAGAGTGCAATGGACTAAACAATTATTTATGTATGCATTGATGGAAATTTTATTTATTACCCTAGAAATATCATAATAAAAGTAAGAATATTATTCAGGGTATTTTTTTGTTTTAGAAAAAAAGGAATTGATATGTATTTTAGCAACCAAAAAGAAAAGATGTCCGTCACTAGAACATGCGGGTAAACTTGAAAGACTTGAACATCGCGAATCACAATACAGACTTTGAAAACACTGCAAATTAAACTGTAACACGCGCACGCCATGCAGGGAAATCTCACTGAGGTACTACGTAGCGTCATTAGAAATGGAGCCGTAAACCAGTCCACACCAGCTAATATGCTGCCTGGTGAAGCGGGAACCAGATTGCTTAAAAGAGAACTTCCCATCTTCGTACCCATGATGGCTCCACCATTGGTTATGTAATTAGGTAGATCAAAGAAATCTCATCCATTCGTTGTGCATAGTATTCCGCAATTATAAAAATCCAAGGAATTGCTATGCAGTAGGGCAAATTTATGCTCTAATCATTAAGGTAACGTGGCTCGTGCCACTTCAAATTTTGAATCTGCTTCGCATAGACGTATTGCTTCACGTGATGGTAAGAACATTTCTTTTATTTTTTGAAATAATTATTTATTTTTGCTTTATAATTTCTTTGGTAATATAATTATAATTCTTACCTAAAACTGTAATTACGTTTTTTAAATTTTTTATTAATCCTCAAGCTTGGTCTAGTTTATTTAATATCGTTTTCTATTTATGTTCTGACGATGTTCGTTAGCTTTATTAAACTAAATCTAGTTTAAATCATATTAACGATTTTTATTAATAATTATTTAGTTAAATTTTCTTATAGAGTTTGTTAGCTTACTTTTTTTATTTTTTACAAATTAGTTGGTAAATATGCAAACCAATGTGTTGGAAAAACTTTTAAACCTATACCAAAGTATGATTTAGTCTCACAAACTACTTTTCGAAATTTTCACAATCCTTAATTTTAATAACTTAGGATTGTTAAATGTAAACTCAAAAAATGTTTTCGCAGAACTATCTTATTTGTATTCTGCATCATAACAAATGGCAACAACATCAAACAATCTGCGCCATCAACAAATCATAACAGCCACAAGTTGAACAATGAACAATAAAACATATTTTTACGTCAAAAATTGTCGTCAAATCTAAAGAAACATAAAGCTAGAAGCGTAGCGGAAGATATTAAATGGTAGATTCATGCTCACTGTTTCTTATAGTGTTCACTTAAGCTGCTATCACACGGAGAGCTATAGTGCTCTGTTATCTTGAGCGTGAGCACAATCCCACGCAGTGAAAAAGTTTGTAGCACGTGACCGGTCAGACAAGATGACGGAAGTCGTGGGCTGTATTCAACCGGCTTGAAAATGCACACGATGCTGACAAAAAATCGTCAGCAGCGGAAATTCAAACCAATCCGGTGTGACTTTGACGGTCACGTAGTTCGACTTCCCCGAAACCGAAATCCTGTCTGACCGGTTACTGCGTGGGATTGTGCTCACGCTCAAGATAACAGAGCACTATAGCTCTCCGTGTGATAGCAGCTTAAGTGAACACTATAAGAAACAGTGAGCATGAATCTACCATTTAACATCTTCCGCTACGCTTCTAGCTTTATGTTTCTTTAGATTTGACAACAGTTTTTGACGTAAAAATATGTTTTATTGTTCATTGTCCAACTTGTGGCTGTTATGATTTGTTGATGCAGCAGATTGTTTGATGTTGTTGCCATTTGTTTCTCCGTCATCTTGTCTGACCGGTCACGTACTACAAACTTTTTTCCTGAGTGGGATTGTGCTCACCCTCAAGATAACAGAGCACGATATATCTCCGTGAGGTAGCGGCTTTAGTTGCATGTTTAGATGGCATGCTCGATTATATCACAGAATCGAAGTCACATGACGAATGTTATTGTGATATTTTCACTGATATATCAGTATTTTCCAAGCTCTTATCATAAATTTAATTTACAACATTCTTTCTTGGAAATTTGACAGTTCTTTAAAGCCATCGTTGTTTTGACTTTTTAAAAATATATTCTTTTTCCATCTACACAATACCTTTATTTTTCTAAAATATAGCTAAAAGCGGCAAATAACGATATCAATATAGCAAACAATTTTAACAGCATAAGTCTATATATGAAACAGAAATTACTCTTCGATAACCATTATTTAATTGAACTTGAAAAACGAAGTTAATATTTTTTATTGAATATTAAAAGCAAATAAAAAAAATCATCAAAACTAAGTTATATATCATTAATTAGTTTAATTCATGATAGTTTTACAATAAAGAAGAAAAACATTTACAACCCGCCCCGGCCCAGTCTACCCTAGAGGGTGTAAGGCCTTCCACAGGCCGAAGCGGAGAAGAAAAACATTAAAAAATTAAGGCAATTTTGAAATCTTGATGCAATAAAAATACAAAACCTTGCAAGGTAATGTTATGATAATATTAGCCTAATTCCCTGCTTTTCATATGCATCCACTTTTCAAGAACTTGATGGTTTAGCACTTGATGGTTTAGCACTTATAAGCGATCAAAC
Source organism: Araneus ventricosus (assembly GCA_013235015.1). NCBI lineage: Eukaryota > Metazoa > Arthropoda > Arachnida > Araneae > Araneidae > Araneus > Araneus ventricosus. The sequence goes on along the minus strand of BGPR01000007.1, from coordinate 292,055 downwards.
TCATTAATAATAAATAATTCAAAATTTAATAAACGTTGAAAATAAATTTCTATTCTATTTATTTGTGATTAAAATCTATTTGTGGTTATCTCCATAATGATAGAAATATTATACATATTTCCAATTAAATTACATGAAACCATGAGGAAAAGGAAGCAGGAATCGGAAATCTATTGAATAGTAGAAACCGAAGCATACAAATGAATACGATCATAAAAAGCCATTTCTAGGGCTTGCGATTGGCATTTATTGCATCATTTCACACATGGATTGGAAAAGAGCATTAAATCCTCTTAAAAAAGGACATTTGTTGCTATTTCTGATCTAGGATTGCCATTATAGCTTATTGGAAGAACCTGAAAAGATCTCCCAGCATTGTATTAAATTTTATCCGTCTGAGAAGGGCTTATAGGAAAGTGAAAACACTCAGACGCCTCCAACAGATGTCTAAGCCTAAAGCGTGTTGAAAAGAGGATGGCCAGTGAAAATACTTCCTTTGGTCTACTGACAGATACTGGGCTTTCTAATAACTGCGTATGAGGCACTGTAAAGCTATTGTTTAAATCCATCAAACGCTCTAGATTCTTCCTCAATCGGAAAAAGAAAATAATCCAACCAAGTACGATAGAAGAGAACTACCGCAACCGCTTCTGGATAGCATAAATTACAGTAGTTTGCAACTTTTGAAATGAAATACAGAGGGTGTTTACACATTTTTAGAACGATTTCGTCTCGCTGTAGGGAAAATTCGTTTGCTTGAAAATATTATTTTCACAAAAATTACATTTTTGAAGCTATAAGTTGTCATTTGCAACATAAAATTTTTGTTTACATGCAAAATGGCGTTTTTACTGAAGCGAAGGATGGAAGGCTACGTTTTTGCTCTTTCCAAAGAGAGTTAATTTTATTTAGTTATTTAAAGACGCTGTGAAAGCGATGGCGTTTTGATATCTAAAGCCACAATAGGTAATATTGTCAATAAGAAGGGAAAAAATCGTTCAAGTTTCATCTCAAGTGGGATAATTGCTCCAAATACATATCCAAGGAAAAAACGCAGTTCTTCGAATATTGCAAAGGTGAGATGTTTAGTGTTAAGAAAAAATCCTCCAATTCAAATGTTTGTTGCGAAATCATTAAAATGCTCAGCATCAACTGTAAACAAAATTATTAACACTGATTTGAATCTAAAAAGGCAAAAAAAAATAATTTTCATCGTCTTTCTCTACATCAGATCGCTGAATGCAGAACATGCCACAGAATTCTTTATAAAAAGCATTAATCCAGACAAAAATGGAAAAAATGTTGTAACAATAGACGAAGCTTGAGTCTATTTAAATGATTGCAAGAAAAAAAATTTATTTTTTGTCATCAAAGAGGAGAAAAAAATTTTAAAAGATGGTTCAAAGAATCTAAAGAAAGTTTTCTTAAGGAAATTATGATTGTTGCTGATTTTTCACATAATGGCAAAATAAAAGTAAAAATAGTGGACAAAAATATTAAGATTAACTCCACATACTATCAGGAGCATATTTTATCTACAATCTTGAAATGGGAAATAACATCTCTTTACCTACAACGCCATCAATCAGTAGAACTGCACCAAAACAAATCAAGCAGCCGCACATTGCAATCTACTATTAATTTCCTGGAAAAAATAGAACAAGAAGTGGGTATTAAGACTATAACGTTCACTGATATTCCTGGTAATTTGAATTTAATTTTTCATTTTGACTCGATACTTATTTATTTCCGTTTATAAAGCTACCTAAATACTTTATTTTTTCAAATCTAAATACATAGTGGGCCAAAAAATCCGTAAAAATTTCAAGAAACCATAAAAAACAAGCGGATATAATTCTGTACCACGCATGAGTTTTTGAGATTTTGGACTTTTAAAAACCGCATTATCCAAACGTTGACCTACAACCTTTTCTGGACTTTGGAAAGCTTTGCAAGCGAATTGGACAAAATACCTTCTCCGATACCCCAAAAATCATTATTCTCATGGAGTTACGATGTAGAAAGATAGTTAAGAATACGGGCTATCAAACTGAATATTTCAAACACAAAACATATGTGAAATAATTCTTAAAATGTCATAAAAATCTTTTTTAAAAATGTGAACACACCCTCTGTAAATTGTATTATTTTGTATCTTGTCACAATAGTGACATAAAATGTTTGGTGGCAGAAAAGCACTTGAAAGTTTGTATAATAATACAATATCTAAACAGATAACTGTTAGTATCTAATTATACTAAGGTAGCTATGATATCGTAATAACTAACTATTATCTAACATAATATCTAAAGCAGTCGCCTGTGCAATCTCATGTATGGAAAGAGAAAATTATTTATTTGCCAAATATAGAAAAGGCAGGAATAAATGTGAATATTTTTGACGCAAAATACTTAATTTGTGTATATTACGCTGAAACCGGTTTGCACTATAGTATAAAATGTGTGATTTAAAACAGTGTCATTTAGATTCATTGCTGAAAATAATAAAAATGTAAAATTGCAAAATGAATAAAAAATGTACAAACTAAATATAATAGATGATAATAAAGGCTTATATAGAGTAACAATAATATATTTCAAATTATTATCTTGTGCATAGATCTTTTGCTTTATAGGAAAAGGGCTAAATAGCTTAATACCAATCCGTACATGCCTAGAATTGTGAATTCGACAGCAATACTTCACAGGTCACTCTATGTTATTTTTCTTAATATAAATTTCAGAAAAACTCTTAAGAATTAGAAACTTTCTTGAAAATTTAACAAACGATAGATGAGATTATCAATGGCTTGAAATCCTATCAATTTTTTATATATTTCGGTTTTAAAAATAAACATTTGACCTTCAAAAGTTCATAATTATTAAAATAATTTATGAAATATGGGCAAACACATTTTTTATATCTAACTCAATCTTTTAAATAGCATCATTTGCAAATATTAAACATAAAAAACCAAATTTGACATTAAAAAACAAGAGAAAATAGTGTAGAAATCAGTATTCAGTCATGGCGAAAGTGCGTGGATATGATTCTAAATTTTCTACAAAGATAAACTCTGATGAACAATTGAAATTGATAACGACCTCTTTCAGTCTTCGAGATGTTTGAAGCAGGAATGGCGCTAGCGTTTCCCCGACGGGGGGCCCCGATTTGCCCGACAGGGGGGCATAGTCTCCCCGACAGGAGGGCACGTACTGCTGTATGGGAGGACGAATTTAATGAAATTGGTCTCAAATTTTCGCCAGATTATTATTTATCAAATAGGGTTGAATACCCCGTACAAAAATTTTCCCGGACTGGGTGGCACAGCATCCCCGACGGGAGGGCCCTGGCCCCCGCGTTCCCCCCTCTGGCGCCACCCCTGGTTTCAAGACAAATGTTTTAAGTGGGTTTTATATTCATTAGATAATTTTCTTTGATATGTATCATTAACGGATTTTTTTCTTTGGATATCAGCAATCCTTACAGAAGCAATTGTATTCTTAAGTTTTATAGAAGCCAACAAATTTTTCCTTTGTGGTCTCTGAATTTGTTTAGTGATTTTGACTGTATTTAGTGTGCTAGTTTCAAACATGAAAACAGTTTTTCTCCATCAAATCTACTTTTTATATTCATTGAAGCTAAATTATGAAATATTTAAAACTTTGGAACACATTTTATTCTTCGAAGAGAGGAATTCGATTAAAAAAAGAAATATTAGCATGTATTCTAACACAAGAAATCGTATGATGAATGAAAAAAGCATTTGATATTATAGCTTTGGTCACGGAGAAGACTAAATTTCAAGAACATCAATGAGTAATTTAAGTGAACTTAAAATGGTTAACTTAACCATTTTAACGTTAATCATTTTTAAGCAACCATTTGGTCAGCAAGGGGACCACGTGAAATATCCTTGCTTCTTGTGCCTATGGGATAGCAAAGGAAAATAATACCATTGGATAAGAAAAATAGTAGCCTTCTAGAAAGAACATGATCGCTGAATAAAGAGATATAATTCGTGAACACTTAAAAAGTTGGATGAAACAGAATCATTTTGCGTTGTATTTAAAGCTACGGTAATGAAACAGTTCGCGATGGCTCTAGTTCAGGATGGCCTCTGCTTTGCATACGTTGGACAAAAATGAATAGAATAAGTACAGAGAAAACTGAAAGCTAGAATTTTTTAGGGTCCCCAAATCAAACATCTCATAAGTGATCAGACAGCTCATTCCATGGATTCCATGATTGAAACAGAGCGAAACCGTGGATCTCATTTGTCCTTTCCAAGAACCTTCCAGGTAATCATAAGGCTGGAAACTATGGATATTTAGTTAACAATATGTTTAACAGCTCCAGAGACTTCGGCTCTAATCTGAGCATAAAAGCTCATTGTTGCACAGCCAAGTTGATCATTTCCCTGAAAATCTTGGAGATACAATTGAAGGACAAGATGAAAGATTTCACAGGGACATAAAAATAATGGAGGACCAATACCAAGGCAATTGGGATGCTCATATGATATCATATTACTGTTGGAAATCTGTGGAAAAAACTGTGTAAATAAAATCACTCAAGAATGTAAAAAAAAGAAGCTTTCGTGGTGGAACAAAATAAACTTTTCCTTTTTTTCATTTGTTCATATTGTACATAGATTTACAGGATTTCTGTGTTTTTTCAATTATTAAATGTTTTAAGGAACAGGTTTTTTAATTTAACACCGATACCCTAAGCCTAATTAAATGTATTAATGCAAATAATATGGTTGAAATATCTTAATAAACAAGTGATTATCAAAAACTAACGTCATACTTGTTTTCAGCATATGAAATGCATGCAAAATCCATTTAAAAAATCCTCAGCACCACAATATGTGTTGGCCTGTATTACCTCCACTGTGCTGAAATGCCTATATGCTAAGTAAAATGCAATTATTAATTGACTTTGTAATTTTTTCAGTTGACACTTCAACCAACCTATTTGCTAAAACCCTTATTATAATCTTTCGTTTTTAATACAAAAAAATCCAAATTGTAAAAATATTAAGTAATTTCTAAAATTTCGAATGAGCAGTAAATTACAAATAGCGTAATTTTTTTAATTGCTGTTTGATAACTTATAACTTACGTCTACATTAGTAATACATATAAAAATTTCTTAAGGCATCGTAATTATTCTTAAAGCTTTTGCAAATGAAATTATAAGGAATGCGTTTGGAATTAAAATACAAACTAGTACAAAATTATTAACAAAATATAAAAATCAATTCTTTTTTCAGATTAATAAAAGAAAGAAAAGCCAGCATTTTTTTCGAAACAATTTTTGCAAATGAAATATGTAAATTATAAAGATAAGGCTTTTCAAAGTCTTTCAGTGTGCAAAAAATTATAAAACTTCTTTACAGAATTAATTATAAGCATAAATAAACATAACTAATAAATTATTATTTTAATTAAGTTATTTTAATAATTTTATTACTGAATACCTAAAACTTCATCTTTATTCATTACTTAATACCTAAAGTAACATCTTCTTAATGTCAAACATTATTTTATAATTTGAAAGTTTGCTCCTTAAAGTAATCATACCAAATGTAATTTAAGGCAACTAGACAGGAAAACAAACATCAAAGTTCATTAATTTTTTAATCTTAATCTTATTTAAGGGGTTGATCACACTGTATGCTACCTACATGCATAGATTAACAACGTATTGTTTGTTTCAATTCTTTTTTAAAACATATAACTTGAATTTCAAACTAAAAAGTAAATTTGATTTAAATATGTGTTTGAAATCTATTTAATATAATACGGATATATTTTTTAACTCAGAAAGGAAAATTTCACTCTGACAATAATAAAAGTTATTTCCTTCTGAAGTCACTTTTCTCAAAGAAATGCAACAAAAATTTGAGAAAAGTCACTAATGTTTAATCTCTTAAACGATGTATACTAATTGAAAGTAATGTAATCATCAATTCATTAGATCTAGATATTTTGATGAATCTCTACGTTTCAGACATTCCTGAGTCCGAAACACCCATTTCTGTTTCTGTCTGTTTATCTGTCAGTCTGTAACTTAAAGCCGTTGTGAGCTATAATAATGAAATTTGGTATGTGGCTTTTGCACCAAAATGGCAGATTTCATTCAACTTTTGACAAAATCTGTCATGGAAGAAGTCTGTCTGTTCATACGTCCATGTCCATGGGAACAAGATAACTCAAGAACGCAAATAGCTAGTTGAATAATGTTTAGCATATAGTTTTATCAATAGATTTGTGGATCTGTATCTTATTTTAAACAAAACTCGTCAAAGATCTGATCGTCTCTCTGTCTGTATATTTGCGTGTGTGTCAACGAAACAACTTTGGACAAAAGAAATTTGGTGTGTGGTCTTGTCACTAAAATTGTTGATCTGCACCAAATTTTGGACCCAATCTGTCGAAAGGAAGAGATCCAAAATCTACACTCAGCTTTCTTCACTAGTATAAAAGCACAAAATTCACCTTATTGTTAAGCGTGCCATTCACCGCTCTTCCAAACTGGAATTTTTGGAACACGGGAAGGAAAAAGCTATCGTCAAGATCGAAATCCTGTCAAATTTCGAGCAAATGATTCAAAGAGGTGGAATTCAAAAGAACTTAAAATCCAAAACTTAATCCGCCGATTTCAATTTGAAACCTCGATGCGAGGGTAGCAGCAAAACAAAGGATCTGCCGACATTGGCACCTCGTATCGAAGCTAGAAATTAAACTCGAAATCCCCCGAGTGAGGGAAGAGGAGTCTGGGTGGGAAAAATTCTGCGACTTTGAACCTTGTCTCAAAACAAACTTTGGAACATCCTTGAATGCTTTGCTTAATGTTTCGACTAAAATGGATGGGAAAAAAACCGCTCTTAGGACAAATGACATAGCTTAGCCTTCTCGCGACTGCCCAGCTTTATAGTATTAGAGAAAGTCGAGGTGAGAACACTCCCGCTAGTTTATTTTGTAGTTGCCCCAAAAAGCATATAATGCGAAATTATATAAACATTTGAAGGGATTTTTACTGCCTCTAGTCCTACAGAAGCCAAGTAATAATCATTATCCTGCTTTTCTTAAATGAAAATTAAAAGCATAATTGATTCATTGATTGCAGAAACCACATGAGTCATTTTTTTCATGTTTGTTACCATGCTGTTTTCACATTCCTAAGGAGTATTTGCATACTAAGTGAAGAAATGTCTAGAATCAAGTAAATTTACATTTATGGCATATAAAATCTACGATGTAAAAAATTTTAATTATTATTATAAAAATTAATCAGCGATTTTCGAAGCTCCAATTGAACACTACAACGATATGAAAAATGAAATCAAAGATGATAAATAAAATATAGGTTATCAATAAATTCCTAAAATAAAACATACATGCGCACGAAATGTTTGGCGTTAAAATATTCTCAACATTTATTACCACAGCTTAACCATTTTAACTTCATTTTCATATAATGCATACAAACCCGAAATCCCTCAAAATGGTAGTATTAAATGTAAAGCTATTAATATGAAGCTGATTATTTTGGTAAGACGATGGGTTCTAATGCCTGCTGTGCTTTTCAGAATTTACAAATGTTCGATTATTCCGTTAATTTTCAATGGCTTTAATACTACTTTTAATAACTTTAAAAAATTAACCGAGCAGATTTTTAAAAATTGTCCGAACGTGGAAAGTACCATTTCAGTTCCTTCCAAATCATGCTTAAATCAGTTGATCAAATTAATACATCTTAAATAAAACTTCACTTTACCAAAGCATTTCTATATTACTACTAAAATTTAAAGTGATAAATACAATATGTCTAAGCATAAAGTCTATTTAGTAGCGGTCGTCATGGAAATGAATATTCAACTACATCGCAGAGAGAATATAACCGAAGTGTTATTTACATTTAATGCCATGAATACTAGTGTTGAATTGCCATCTTTGAAGTGTTATCTGAAACCAAGGTGGCCGAGTCACATTGCCTCAGCTTTGTGTTAGGACAGCAGCAGTCTCAAGTCTTCACTTCGTGAAAATCCATCCTACGCGAGAGGCTGCTTCGTGTTAAACGTGTGGATTTAAATGACGTCACGTTCATTTGGTGAGAGAGATTCAAGTGTTACCTACAAGTTCAGGTCTAAAACCTGTCACTTGAATTTGGTATGAATTAATGATTTTTCCCTTAACCATTCCAATACTGATTTTTTAAAAAATGCACTGATTTGAAGGTACTTAGATATCTCATCAACGACGAAAGAGTTAACACAACTAGTTGAATTTCAAAATCAGAAAATAAATTAAGAAATCAAGAGCCTCGAAATTATTGGTCGAAAATGGGTCAATGGCAATTCGAGAGACAACAGATGAGTGCAGTGTTTGTTTCTGAGTTGCGAATATGCGTTTGTTTGGAGAGTGAAATTTGAGAGTTAGATGCAAGTTTAGGTGTAGATATTTCATTTAAGTTTGGTCTGAATTTAAGCTCTTTCCTTTCACACAATTAGTTGAATTTCAAAATCATAAGTTAAATTAAGAAATCATGAAACCAAAAATTATTAATTGAAAATAGACCATTTCCAATTTGAAAGACAACAGTTTTTCGTAGTTTTTCTTTCCTTACGGCTACTGCATGTCTATCAGATGAGTGAGATTTAAGAGTTATCTGCAAATTCAGGTGTAAATCTTATCACCTGAGTTTGGTTTGAATTATGCTCTTCCCGTTAACGCAAGTAGTTGAATTTCAAAATCAGAAGTTAAATTAAGAAATCATGAGACCCTAAATTATTGGTGGAAAATAGACCGATGTCAGTTTGTAAGACAAATGTTGAGAGAAATGTTTGCATCCTTATAGCAACTTCACGCCTATTTGATGAGTGAGAGAGTCACAAAAAATTCAGGTGCAGATCTTGTCACTTAAGTACTGTTTGAATTTACGCTATTCCTCCTTCACATGAATTTCAAAATCAGAAGTTGAAATATCAAAATTAGAATATTGAAAAATCAATAGACCCGAAAGTTATTGCTGAAATATAGGCCAACTCTAGCTTGTAAAATAACAGGCGAGTGTAGAGTTTGTATCACTACTAGTTTTTATGTTAGATCTAATTAAGCATTTTCCCTTTAATTATTTATCTTATCAAAAGAACTAAGGCTTTATCCAACAGATCGCATTTGTTAAGTACGTAGCCATCCACTCGATAAAGGAAGATGGTTTCGAAAGAGATTCCATCCAATAAAATGTGCTTTTATATTTTCAAATGCAGCTTTTTTCAAGAGCAATTTTTAGTTATGCTCTAATAACTTAAGTCCAAAGGAAATACAAACCACGGTGCTACTAAATAAAGAGTATGTATCTTTGATTAGTTTGACGAGACCTCTATCTGCACTTCATAAGTGAAAAATCAATTCAGAATAAATTTTATTATCCATTTATTCAAAGGACAATTTTGTAAAATTGATAAAAAAATATTACTATAACAGATTACCCATTAACTTTTAAATCTTCTTTTAAAAAATATCTTTTAAAATTCCTCAGAAAGAATTTTATGGATTCATTATTCGATTTGATACTAATATTTTATAAATATTTGAAGGACAGGCAGAGATATTTGACAAGGAAAAGAATTAATGTCTTCCATGCTGGAATTTAGTCAGTTGAAGTGTTGAGTTTATATGAGAAAAAGAGATTAAAAATATGGCATAAAATGCATGAATTATTACATTGGTCAAGTAAATTGAAAAAAAAAATGGAAAAGTATATTTTACTTGCATTATAATATAGTAAATAGTGTAAGATAAGGTTCTTTATATTATAATAAAATACGTGAGTGTTTATTTTTTGCGTCAACAATAATCCTTTAACTACGATTTATTTTCCCAAAGATTACAAATTCTTTGTATAATGCGTATCTATTTGTGGCTTTCTCATTTATTCATCAATATTACTATAAGCAATTTTTGAAATACTATGAGAGCATTTCAGTTTTGAAGTCGAAGGAAGGTAAAACTTCTTCGTTAAAACAAGTCATTTTATTAAGTCTCTGTTAGATGAAAATTTTATGTTGCCTTGACCGAAAAGTTTTCCAGCACGAACAGGAAAGTTTGGAGCTCAGGAAGAAGAGACACATTAAAGTTTTTAATCTTTAAACTTCTCGCTTTAAGTACTTGATGATTTATGAAGAGAACATGTTGAATTACCTGTGCCGTTTCTTTTTCTCCCTTGTGAAAACTTTCAGAATGCTGTATTCGAAAAGAAAGAGATGTTGTTGGTAGTATAAGATAACTTTAAGTGGAATTAGAAATATTTAGAAATTTTCACAAAAAAAAGTTAAGGATCTCAAGGGCTTCTTTGCTTGTATGAAATATAATTCTGTGTGCTTAATGAAAAGTATAAATTCTTTTGTGCTAATTAACTCATTTATTAATTGTTTTAGTTAGTTTTCTAGAGTGAGAGAGGAACATCTGATAAATAATGTTCGAAAGACTTTCATGATAAGAAGATGCGGACAGTATGTGTGTGAAAAGGATTCGATTAAAAGTGAATGTGCTCTCTTATTCAAAAAGGTTAACAATTAGAGAATAATGATTCTGAATGTTACAAAGGTTTTTAATAAGAGAATATTTATAATGTAATGCTGTGAATAAAGAAGTAGATGTCTTAAATTGCACAGTGTTTTAGTTTCTTAATTAAGTCTCTTAAATTTCGCAGTGTTATAGTAAATATCGGCAGTGTTGTAGTTTCCTAAAGGTCGAAATGCATAATATAGTTGTAGAAAATATAAACTGTCCATAAGAATTATAGTTGTTTTAGCTCTTTAAAACCTCTTTATAAACCAATCTTCTTGCCTCGGACAACGTAGAAGTGACACCTAAATTATTACACACATTTTGGTGGGCTACGCTATAATAGAGTCGAATAAATAACTATTCGTTTACCTGTAGAAGCAGTGACTAAAGTCGCATACTCAAATGTTTTAATGTTTTTGAATGGAGATTTTCTTAAAAAGAAATACACTGAATATATTACTCTGGAAAAAATCTTAAATTGCCTTGCATCTATAAAACTCTACATTTTTGTATTATGACAACAAAACAAATATTTCAGTGTGAAGCAGATACATTGTTAAATAAATAGTCTAACTGTTAATCCATTAAAATTAATGTTTTTTTATGTTCAAAACATGAGTATCGCCAATTTCTACACCTAGATTTATGAGAGAAAGGCAATGTGAAAATATACTCCATATAAAGTTTAGAGGAAGGAAATGTGAAACATGTTTGAATAGAATCTTTGTATATCTGCTACATATTATACTTTTCAAAATGTATGAGAAAGAGTACAGTACGAAAATTTCCGATCTGTATAGTTAGGCCCTAGGCTCTGAGTTTGAAGAAAAATACGTTTGGAATAGAAAGAAATATGCTTGAAGCATTTCAATTCTACTGTGAAATTTTATTTAAACTAGAATGAATCCAAAGCAGAATAACTCAGACAAAACTCTTAAGCGAAAACTATTGAATTCCACTAGAAGTTTAAAATATAGAGCACGTGTCTGATAAATCACAGCATTCTGAAATCCTTTAACTAGCTTAAGCCCCAAGAGAAATTTTTGGAATGAGAATGTGAAAAATATAAAACATTCTGTGTTTCTTGTAGAGCGCATTGTTTGTATACAGTGTAACAATTTGAAAAGGCAATATTGTATCAAAGTTTATACTGCGCAGAGACCAAGCTGTCTGTTTGACAGTAGATTCAATGCATCTTCATTTTATTTTTAATCTTGTAAACGCATTTTTCAAGCATATATTTTGTGAAATTTTAGAGGTTGTTTTGTACTAGTTTTAATTATTAAACTTATGAAGTCATCTATTGAAAATAAAATTAAATAAGGCAATCAGCAATGAAAAAGTCTCTACTAGTTTATCTGAAATTTGATTTTGAAAAATTTGTTTAAACTATTAGAAAATTTAGTTTAAATATTCTTAATATTAATTTTTCTTAGATTTAACAGAAATAGTGGTTGCATTTTTATTCCATAAATACATGATATTCATTTTGTTTTTCAACTTAAACTTAAACAACATTGTCGAACGAACAAATGTATGTTTCAGTGATGTTACGTGCAATATATATATAAAGTACAAGTCATAAAATGAAAACGCAGTTAGAGCACAATGACGATTCGATACGATAATTCTATTAGGAACATAATGATAATTCTATTAGGAGAACAACATAACATGAAAAGTTTTTAAGCAATGAAGTTTTCAAAGATTTCGTTAAATTCAGTAACTGTAACGATAACGTAAACTGTTACGCTAACTACTTTCATGACAACTCCTTACATTTCATGCAATTTCTTCAAATGAACATATCATGCATGAAAATATGCACCATTTACAGATTTTTAATGAAGAAATAGCATAAATATGTCACATCTGAAAGTTTAATACTCTCATAACTTATTATCGATATAACTTATTATATATATTTAAAAGCTGATTTTCTACAACAAATGAGCTCTTTAATTAATTCCATGGCGAAATATTGAACTAAGCGTTTCTTAAATGCCGTAACAGACGTTCACACACAATCTTTAAGCAGAGACTCTTACTTCCCAGTTAATGACGGATTATACTACCTCAATCTGTTTTAGAATTGTGTGCGACAGCTGAATTTTCATATATAAAGTCGTAAATTCGTTAAAATGCATAGCGTTCACATGAACGCATCTTTTTATCTTTCCGTTCTTCATTTAAATATATCAAAATAATTATTTTTGTAAAACAATTGATACAGTCATTAAGAAAGTACGTTTTATTTGCAACTAAATGCTGGATTTCATTAAAGCTGCCTGGCCGCGGTGGCCTAGTGGTAAGGTCTCGGTTTCGGATCCTGTGGATGGGTACCAGGCTCGAAACCCGATTCCACAGAAAATCCGCAGTGTATGTGAGCCTGTGTCCCTTTGAGTTTCCGCCCTTATGTTCTATTGAAAAAATTGACTTGTTTCTTTAAGCCTGCCCTACCCTTAAGATTTGTAAACGACCTTCCAGGTTATCCTGTACATGTGTATGGCATATTTAGGAAAGGTCAGAAGTTGATTAATTGCTATAAAGTGATTTTTTTACATTAAAAAAGTTCAAATAAATATGCTTGAGAGCAAAGAAGTTTAGCTTTTACATCTACCGTTTTAAAATTTGAAACAAAGCCTACTTAAAAGCAACAATTCTACAGAAAGAATCCACGATTACCTTCAAAACTCTACTCTTAATATAGTCTCTATACAACGCCAGTTGCTTCATATAACATCAAATACTAGTTCCTAATTAAGTTAAGTTGAGACAAAACATTTAAGACTACAGTGTTCAAAACTTCGCATTAAAATGTTCAAATATTAATACTTATAGTTCGTACCCTCTGCCATTTTAACCTCAAAAGCATGACCTTCTTAAAAGCAACAATTCTACGGATAGAATCCACGATTACCTTTAAAACTCTTCATATCTACAGCAACATCATTTCTTTTATGTAGCATCAAATATAACCTCCTCATTAAATTACGTTCGGAAAGATCAATCTATTTATTTCCTTAACAACTTAGAAAGTCGTCTCCTCCTTATTTTTTTTCTCCAGGCTGAGTCTTTACGCGTGTATTTTTTCCCCTTCCCCGTTTTTTTTCTACAGCAGGGTATATCCGTCGGAAGTGGCTGTGTGCAGCGGATAAGGCTGTCGAGTGTCACATCCGCTTACGGACATGGGGAACACTTTGAATGATGACCAAATGACATAACTAACAGCCAAAGGAGCCAAATATAATGACACAAAAATAATTCTCAGATTTATAGGTTCCGCAAATGAAGCTATAAAAAACTGGGCTAAAAAGTTTCTTACAAAAAGGAATGCATACTTAAAGAGGAGACATTTTTTTATTTCTAAAATGTTCTTGTAGTAATTTAAAGAAAATGATTTTATACTGCCTTCTTTGGTGTTATTTTTTGAGGTTACTGAATTCTAACAGTGTATAACTGGATGCAAGACTGGTTGGTTCTTATAAAGGAATGTTTAAGTTGTAGAGTTTTCTAGAATGTTTAAGAAGTAGAGTTTTCTAGAATATTTAAGAAGTAGAGTTTTCTACAATATTTAAGAAGTAGAGTTTTCTATAAATAAATACTAGCTTTTGTTTCTTTCACTGAAATATTACTGCCAGGCCGTTTTGAAAAGTTATTGAAATCAGTGAAAATTTTGTGTTGTAATTTCTGAAGTCGATGTGTTTTCCAGTAGTGATAATGATCATTTTGTAATATTAATGTTGGATTATTATAGATGTTCTATTTGATAAATGAATATCGATAACATGGAAAGACAAATTCAAGCCTGAACCGAAGGATCGCAGAAGAGGTCTGGTTGTGAAAGGTTTTGGTGGCCGCTTTTTAAAGGAAGGTCATGATGGCCTCGTGACTGGGAAAAGTCAAAGTGGCATCTTATCAGAGGAAAGTCGCGATGACCTCGTGATAGGGGAAAACCGCGGTTTCGATGCCAAAATCTATGGTACATACATTTGTAGTGTAGCAGGTGTAATCCATCAAAGAACAGACGTCCTCCCACTAGTATGTGTATGTTTGGAAATTTAGAAGGGGATTTCGGCTTGGGTGTCGTCACCGTTATCTGACCTCGGTTCAAAATTGCGATGTCCGTTCGAAAATAGTCCTTGTTTAACTTCAAAACGGGACATTAATATAACTAAATGAAGCGGTAGCAAACAGTGAAGGCTTTAATAATAATCGCTAAAGAGTTTTTTAATAAGGATGAATTTTTTTCTATAGAATATTATTCTCATCTTTTAAGATAAATAAGAAATTTATTTGTCCTACTGAATTTTAAAAATTTATTAAATTGGGAGTATATATAGAGATCGAAAATTTGCAAATTTCTTCATAGTTTTGTTATGATTTTTTCGTATCAAATTTATCAATAATTGTCACGATAATTTACTTAAAACAAGACTGTTTTTCATAAAAAATAGAATCAAAGTTATACTTTTATAACTGTCGTCAAATGCACCGTGCAATGTGAATTTTGGAAATCAGTAAAATGATGCAACATTTCAGCACAAAGCAAGACAACATGGAATGATAAGTCTGATGAGTTTCTGAGTTACGTTTGTTATATTACTATGACATCGAGTGGATTGACCCCATTGCATTTGAAATTCGCACATATATCTTAAGACATTCCTTCAGGCAACAATTTAAACTAAACAGCAATGACGTTTAAAACTGGAATCTTCATTTCACTTAATTTTTCAATTCGTCGGAAAAAGCTGCAAGTTTTATATGAATTCATTTTGTCGAAAGAGTTTATTGATGATAATTTTTAAAATAGATTAATTTTAAGTCCCCAAGAGAAAATTTATCATAATATTATCCACTAGCATCCTCCGTTGTGGCTTTGTCTGCGAAATGAAACCCAACAAAGAAGAAATCGAAGCCTCATTTTTTTATTTTGTTATATTTTTAAATATTAAAGTTGAAAAAATGTTTGATCGAGGTAACTAATTTCTAAGGACTTCGTAGTAAACTACATTTGCAGTTTTCCCTTCAGGTTGAAAAATGATTAATCTATCAGTGAAGCTGATCGTTAAACAGGAAGTATCCTGACCATCCATCAGATCCAAGCCTGCCACTTTCACATTACCTCTAACCTTAAAGGTCATAGAAAATCTTTAGTGGGAATGACAGCCACTTAAAGCAGCGCGGTGGATTCAGGTAAACTCTTGACGAGAAGAAGAAAGTTTTTGCCTAGACGTCGCCTGAGATTCGACAATTACAATTCAAGTGTTTAATCTAAAATCAACAATTTCTGTTATGTCAAAATAATTCTTCAACTACCTTTATTAACAACCAATATTCAAAATGACAATTGTTCGTCTGAAGCATTTTGTACGTAGGTTCTCCGAAGCAATTTTCGCTGTTGGAGGATGATTTTTTTTCAAATACCTCCTTAGTGAGTCCCTGTAACCCAAGAGGTAGAGATCAGCCAGATTTCAAGTTTCCAGACCTCATGGTTAGGAGATTCTACGATGAACCAGTCCCAGATGTATTTGAGTTTTATAAGTGCAACATCAGGTTTGAGTTATAACATTCAACGTTGTAGGGAAGTACAATGTGCATTCATCCGAAAACCTGATAAACCTTCTTGATAACTGAATGACAGAGTTAGGACCTTGCTTGTTGCACTGACTATCTAGAAATATTAGTTGCGTTTAATGTCAGTTGAATCTCCAATGTAGATCGTGAATTTCAAAGTTTCCTATCAAAGGTATTTGAAACTTCACATTGTGTTAAGTAATTAACTCGTACTCTGTTTTAGGAACCTTGTGCCTCTCCTCTTCCGTGTTTATATACCTTCTTAGTTAGAGGTCTACCATCTCGTCTTACGTTTCGACGAAGCAGAAATTCTACAGAACTCAACTACATGTTAGCTGAGATGAAACATTCTCATAAAAATCATAATATTGTAATGTATACCGGATATGTTCCATATTTTAGTTATCATTTCAAAGAAGATTGTTTACTCGTACAATAAAAAATCATACGTGAAGCTGAAAGAGCGATGGAATTTTTTTACATCAAATTACGTAACAGGGAAGAACAGAAATGTTCAGAAATAGTTAGACTATAAAAGTTAACCTTATGATTTCTAACTTCCAAAATTAAATCTTAACAGTAATTAGTTCAAAGATAAAATCTATAAAATTTAAAAGAAGTCTGTTTTACTAGTTAATAATGATAAAAAACAGCACTTTCACAACATAAAATTTAAAAATGGTAAAAAACTTATGATTAAACGCCTGATAAAAAGATGAAAACGATTTGATAATTCTTTCTTGTAATGATTAAAAGGAAAAAATAATCCTGAATTATACATACTGCAAATTTGGAACACAGTTAGCTTTTGTTACGCCGCAAAAAAAAAGCTAAAAGCAAATGTCGGTTGCTAGGTTTTAAATATTGTTTCTTTTAATGCAGAGTGAAATAATATTTTCAGAATACAATAAATATGAACAAAACTTATCAAGTGAAATAAATTCTCCTTACTTAATGAACTCGAACTGAAAGACTGATGTTTAAAAGACTTATAATGTACCAACTAGATGCATTGATAATTAAAAGGACTAAAACACAAGAAAAAAATTAAACCATTTAAGACAAACATTCCGAGAAATTCAAACAATTTTAAATAAAAAGTAGTGTTTAAAAGTACTGTGAATTTAGAGTGAAAAATTTGCATTGGAGTAAATGTCAAAAGAAAGCAATTTTTTATCATAACTTTAATAATGGCAAGAAAGAGTGACCGAAAGATTTGATGAAACAATCAAATTCGTTTGAATTTCATTACAAAAAAGGAAAAAATGTTAAAAATTGTGCTCGAAATTAATTCTAAAAGTGTATTAAAGAAGAAAAAGGAAAATCAGCGCATGAAAATGAAATTAAGTTCACTAGACGCTATTTTTTTTAATTTTAAGTTGAGTGGAAAATTTCAGTTATTTTTTAATTAAATGATGATCTAAGTAAAGTTTTGACGAACTCTTTCATAGTTGGCATCTATTATCCATAAGTTAACTTCTTATCAAATTTCAAGTTTCTAGTAGACTTAGTTTGGGAGATTTCATCAGTCAGTCATTGATATTTCCCTTTTATGTCGAAATATATTCATAGAATTCGGGAAAGAAAGTTATAATTAAAAATAATTTCTGATTTAATTCAAAAAGTTTATCGTTCATTACAATACTTCATATAGTTTAATATCAAATTTATTTCTTAATTAGTAAAAACAGTTTGGATCATAAAATATTTGTCGTTAATGCGAAATATCGTGAAAATATTTTTCTCTAACTTTTGGATAGTGCTTGTGTTACCTGCAATGTATGAAAACTGGAATTCTAAAGAATACATAGGCATTTTATAGAATGCCGAAAACTGGCCGGCAATGTATGAAACGATTAAAATTTCACACATTTTCTAGGCATGCTATAGAATATCAAATGACAAACCGGGAAAACATGAAATACACCGCCGATTCGATTTTATAAGAAATAAAATTAAGTGCAATTCAAAACAAATTTATTTCCTTCCTTGATGCAACAAGTAGGTTCACATTTTATTTTGTTTTCTTTAATAAGAGAAGTATAAACTTTGGTTTGTATAATTTTCATTTTCCTTTTTGATGCAAGGTCTTGATTTTTTTTTTCTTGATGCAAGAAGTAGGCTCATATTTCATTTATTTTAATAAAAAAGAAATAAATTTTGTTCTGTACAACTTTCATTTTTCTTTACGTATTTTGAAGAAAAGTTATTTAATGGCACTCTTTAATTATTTTTTCAAAGTAACATTTGTATTTTTGAGGAATACACGTCTTTTAAATAATAGCCGTATCGCGACTTTTTTCATACTTTGCCTAAATAGCATTTATCATTTTATAGAATGAATGCGTATTATATACAATGTCTAGGGAAAGTATATAATAATTCTCATATATCATACTTTGCCTAAAAACGGCATTCCTAGGCATTTTATAAAATGCCTAGGAATTCCATAGAATACCGGCGTATCATACATTGCCAGTAACATATGCAATAGACTTTAGAGAGAAGACTTTTTGAACCGTGGTTACCAAAATACTTACAATCATTCAATAAAAATATCTTCAATGATCGTAAAATGCTTTAGAAATGTTGATTTCTTTGTGAATGAAATGTATGGATATCGGAGAAATGCGGACTAGTTAAGATGCTGAAGAAATTCTCTAAATCCCAATTCAACCATTGAAATCCTTCAACGTATTTTATCAGGGATCAGATAAGAACAAATCACAATCCAAAGGATAACACCAAACTTTCGATTTAGTTTGATGGAAAGAGAATTCAATGGAGAATGTTAAAGTATTCTTCGTATTCAGGAATGAGAAACACAGAAATATAAATTCAAACATTTTATTTAAAGTTCCAAACTTTTCGACTTTCAGCTTTTAAAACTGAATAACTAGCAACTAGTTTTCCATTATTTACATTTAATCGAAATCGCATTTTGAAAAGTCGTCTCACTTTTAATCTGTCTGATGAAATTTAATGTATTTATTACATTTATCGTAGCATTATCTGAGAGTAAATTTGGCTGTTTTATAAAATAGAGAAAACATTATAAAATAAACGCACATTACAAAAGAGAAATGCATAAAATTATATATTTTAATATTATATCTATTAATAAGATTATTTAATAAACGAAAAACTCATAAGACAAGCTCAAACAATAGGTTTCATCGTAAATAACGATAATTATTTTATTTCATTGCGATGTATACTGAAAAGAAATCGAACTTTTTTGATGCACTAATTTCTATTAAATTTTTATTCTTTTTGGATTTCTAAATATTAATACATAAGTTCACGAAGCAAGTCAATCTATGCGTTATGAATTTATTAAATATTACTTCCAAATAAATGTATATTCTTAGAGTTAAAAATTCTATTTTGAAGCAACTTTTTCATTAGAAAGAAAACTAAATTTAATAAAGTAAAAGTATGATAGTTTATTTAAATTTTGTGTAATTGTCGAAATTCAATCGGATATTATACAAGATAATTAGAATAATTAAACTGGAGATATTTAAAATAACTGAAACTAATTTTCATCATTAACAATTTTAAAATATTAAATTTACTTTAATATTGATATTTTGAACCTTATGTCTATAATTTTAAAATATAAAATTAAATTTAATGTTGATATTTTGAAGATTCGGTACTTTAGATTTAAGAAATGAGGAAGAGAGGTATTATAACCATAAATTTAAAATCTCATTAGCCATACAATAATGAATCCGACGCTTTTTGATTACAGATACTTGAAAAGTCTTCAATTGGTTTTAGAATATCATATTATACCTATTTTTGTAATAGAAATTCGAAAGTACGAATCACACAGAAAAACCTTATTTTTTTAGTTTGCTTACAAGTTAAACCTAGGGTCATTTTCCTTCTTTATTTTATTTCGTTTTCAGTCTAAAATAAGTTTTTTAAATGCATCCGACCACCGCCTTCAATAATATCTGTGAAAAAAGTGATTTCAGGTTTCAAATTGGTTCTAAAATTTAAATTTAAAACTCATCATAACTAAGGACATCTACATTTAATTCATAATACTTAGATCAAATTTAATTTATGTAAATAATTCATATTAAATTTAACTACCATATTATATCTTAATCTAAAAGATTGTATATATTTTCCAAAATATATAACCACTAGATTTTTAAATTAATTGATTAAAATCCCGAAAATCATTACAATAACAATACATTTCAAAAAGAGTTTTAAAGTCCTTTTTTTAATGTTGTGAAAAAAATAATAAACCCCTTGGGCTTAATTGTTATCATTCTTAATTCAAAAGTGTTCTGTTATGATAATTCGCTTAAGAGAAACAAACCTAGTGAGACATAAACCACCGCATTCAGCATACAATTATCCGAAATACATTTTTACTTCCACCAACCGTAGAAATGAACAGAAAAAATTAATTTCTTTCAAGATACGTAGTTTGGAAAGACCTATTTAAACTTTTCTGTACAAATTAAATGAGAGCCGTAAATTTCATTAATGTGCAGCAAAGTCACAGGTGTCTAAATGTTCATGTAAAAGATCATTTACAAGCGCGGAAACAGAAGAAAAATATGACGAAAAAAGGAAAGGAGCGTTAAAGTACAAATAAAAATCTTTCATGCTGTCACCTTTCTGCTTCATACTTTTAAGGTTTTTATAACACTGTCAGCGGAGAAATGTCTTGGGATCAAATACTGAGCCAGAAGAAGGTCTAGTGATGTCAAGTTTCCTCACCATTAAATCTACAGACTGCAGTAATTACGTAGCGTGCATAATCAACGTCCGAAGGGACAGTGTGCCTACACGTGAATATAAAATGGGGACTAACCTCAAATTAAGATTTGCAACTTATCGATTGATCGGATATCGAATTTAATCTCGTTCGTAAAGCTTTAATTAAGCTGAAATTTGATTTTTTTTGCTTCACACGCATGTGGAATTAATAAAAAAAATTATGGTTTTGAATTATATTGCAAAGAATAAGGTAAATGAATGAAACTACAGTATCTGTAATATCAATTGACTTAGAGTGGAGCAACAAATTATTATAGACATATAGAAATTCACTACTATAACATGTAAAGATCGAAACACATTACTGACTTTGGCAATAGTCAATAATGAAATTAATAGGTATTTGATTAGGGTTATGAATACAGGAAGCAATTTAGGTTCGCTTCCATAATATAAAGTAACTGGAATTAATTAAAACATGATAAACAATTCGCATAGAAGACAAACGATAATTGTCATAAGTATCGCTCAATAAGAATTGTACATTCCGGCATAAATTATTTGAATTCCTAAAAAAAGTTTGAAATTATCGAAGATATTCACAGAAAATGAATATCTCTGAAATATTTGAGTATTAACAATTGGTTTCCCCAACATAATCAAAATTTCGTATTAAAACAATCTGGATCGCCGTTTATATTTCTGATCACTTATGGATAATTTTGAAGAAAAATTGGAACGGAATTCCAATTATTTGTATTTCGATTTTAGTGAAAGCAAATGCATTTTGAAAGTAATACAGTTTTATTCTACCTTAAGTTGTCAAGTTCAGGCCCCTTTTCTAAAATTGGCGCAAATAATTAATGATTTTGATAAATTCATGAATAATTATGCATCAATATAGGAATAAAACTCACCCTAAATTTAAAAACATGATTTTATTCTTAGAATTACTCAGAAATACTGCACAACTTAAAACTGTAATAAACTCGGTTGGAAGCAGATGCAGAAATTATTTAAGTTCTTTAAAAGAAAATATCTTTAGTTAAAACGGGCTTCCTCTTTTATAAAAATCCCTCTTCGTGGCAAATAATATTTCACTATAAAATAGTTCCTGAATGATTTGTTGATGAAGTTGTATAGAAACAATATTTTAAAAAATGTTACTACAATATAATTTAAGACGTAAATAATGAAAAATGGCCATATTATGAAACGCTTATGATACGTAAAGAAAGCTTAATGACTCAATATCGCAGAGTTCCCAAAAGTTTGACAGGAAGACATTCACTCTACTAATGAAATTTTCTCTTACAGGAAGTGACATATATATCAGACTTTATTAAGGCACTTTAAATTTATCTTCCATTCAAATAATTTTAGAAAGTGGATTTAATCTAAATATTTCTTTTGCATATCGGAAACATAGATTTAGAATAAATTTTAAATATCCTGCTCTTCCAGATTATACTGCGTATAAAAGGAGCATACATAATTTCAGCACCATAAACTCAATTCACTCTAAATTTCGAAAATCAGAAGCAATTCAATTAGGCGCATATAATTGTACGTTAAACCATGATACAAAGCATTGAAACACTTAATCTATATTTCTAGGTTCATAGAATTTTATTGGTGATGTGAGTATGAGCTAATTTCTTCGAACAAAACTTATTATTAATAGTGAATTAATGACTAATTAATTATGCTGACATTTGGTTGGCTTTTAATATGTGCGGCAAAATTCACATTGATTAATCATGGGTCAATGCAATTAAATCAGCAGATTAATTAATGAAAATAACAAATTAATTGGGAATGAAAAAGTTATTTGTTATATTATAGAATACAAACCAGTTAAATTCGCAAAATTATAACTTATGCCAATCCATATAAATGTGCAAATAAATATAGCTTTAGTGTTTGAAATGCAACTTAAAATTACATAGATAACAAGCAGAAACTCGTTGGCAAATTTAGAAACGAGTATTCGCTTATAGTTTCTTACTTTCGTTTCATTTAATGCAAAAAATTGAAAGAGCTTCATGAAAAACATATATATTCAACATTCATATCACTGAAGTTATTATAAGACGTTCTGCTCTAAGAACTTTTATTCTGACATTTTACTCCACGAACTTTGACAACTGCTTTTGTCGTTAGGTACTTAATATTTCAATTAAGTAGTTTAGTTTAACAAGAAATGGGTCAGTGATACGCCGGGAAATTAAACATGATTTAAAGCCAAGAAAAAATCTAATAAAAGCAAATTCTAGGTTAGAGGAAAACACATACTACCAACTATTTAGAAATTTTGCAGTAGTACACGCGATTAAGTTGTTGTTTTGATCAACTATAAGAAAAAATGTGTTGATCAACAATATACATTTGTGTTAATCAATTAAATAGAATTGCTAAAAATGAAGCTGAAGTATAGAAACGAGTCAAAAATGATTCAAATATTCGATAAATCTAATATTTCTTTCAAAATTTAATTACGTATTCTACTTTTTTTCTTTGAAGCTTTATAAAAGTAAAGATAGTTTGTGAGTGTGTCTATAATAGAAGTTTTAAACTAGGAAAGAGAAATATCACGTAGTATGAAACCATCACTTGCTTTTTCTTTTCTGTCAAAAGTTGTCAAAGTGATGCACCTAAACAACACGAAAAAAAAAGCAGAAATTCGAGCATCAGAAAAAGTCTCAACCCCTTTTGAAACTTATCGAATTTTTTTAACAATGGCATAAAAACCTATTTCTCCTGATACGGCGCGCAAGTTGATTATGTGTTGTTACTCTGTCGTAAGAAAGTTTTCGTTTTACTACCGAGTCGTAAAATGATTTTGTGTCGCTTGTTCGGGTGGACATCAAGTGTCATCCGGGAAGAAAATCCTAGAGGCAGGGAAAACCTCTTTCAGTAATCATTGTTCATAGTTCCGTACAGAAGAAATCAAAAAGAAGTTTGGAGAGATGGAGGTGTCATTTAAATCGCTGCTTTTTCACTTATTTAATGAAACGAATTCTTTTAAGTAGTTTGGGAAAAGAAGAAGAAATGTTTCTTTTTAAATTTTGTTTTCTGTAATTATCTTTCTACGATTAATGGTGTAGAGGAAGTCGCCGAATTTGGACCACTTGGACATTTTTTATTGTGCAGTGATACTCAAGAAATATTAATGAAAAGCAAGTAGTAAAATTTTTTGTGGTTTATTTATGTTCAAAACAATGCAATCAGTTTTTAATGAAACACATTTCCTGTAAGGAAAAAATAGCTTAAAAAATGTTGTCATCGGTCCAACCAAGGAAACTGGTTGCCCAGATTGGACCACCGATTTCTTTAAGCACAAGTAAAGAAAAATGATTTTTTAATCACATTTTTTCACATCAGCACACACCGCATGAACCAAAGTATGACATTTTATGCACTATATTATTTCCTGTTGCCCCTTTGTTTCTTTACAAATGATACGTATCCTTAGTTTTCATTCTTTTTTATCCAACATTTGATGGCTTTAGTATCTTTTTATTGTCTTCTTTGCGTTGACTTTTTTCAGTTCCAATTTATGAGGACTACTAGTAGTGACAACTACTGTTTGAGCTTTTCCTGCAGTTTAAGATAATAATCCCGTTGATTTAAACTGTCCAATTCAGGCAACTGTTTGTGATCCAATTTAGGCAACTTTTGGACAATAACAAAAAATATTCGCCTAACTTTATTTTTAGACTATTTTAATAAAATTATTATAAGAAATTGTAGCCAAACAAATTTCTTATCTGAGGATACAACAACATATTTTTCTACGTACTTTAAAGCAGCGTAAGGTCTCAGTCCTTTGTTAAAACAATTAAATGATGATGCCTAAATCTAAACACTTGCCCGCTAACTTTAACCACGTCACCACCAAAATGGTTTCATATCCCATTTACATCATTACAACACAATTTGCTTATATTACGCCCCAAAAAATTTAACAGAAATGAAGTTATGATACCTGTCCAATCTAGACGCCGGTCCAAATTCGGCAACTCTCCCCAATATAACGTTTACAAAAACTTCGGCAGAATTTCAAACTATGTACATTTAGGTTTCACATCGCTTCAGTATATCATAGCGTACTTACATTAATAAACAATTAAAGATAAAATTTTAAAAAATTAATAAATCAGCTCACTGTAAGATAATCACTAATTAAAACAATTGTTTCTTTTTTGTTAACGTTTCTTCTCGAACAAGATTTTCTTTTTCTAAAACCTTTGTGCGCCATTGGTATGTCATAAACATATGTGCAGTTAAAACAAAAGAAGTAGCAATGAAATAATTCAAAAAATTAATAAATCAGGAATTTAAGGATGATCATTGATGAAGACAATTATTTTATTGTTGCTGTCTTTTCTTCTTAGATTATATTTCCTCTTTATTCTACTTTCAGGTTGCATAGATAATAAATGTTTTTAGTGTCCAGCTCACTTAATTAGTGCTGAGTGATTTCTAATTATATTTAAAGTACTATCACATTGGTGGACACAGAGTAGGTTTTGGGCTGTTTCTAAACTGATGTAGATAAAATGCCGACGGCAAAAAAAAGGATTGGTGATAGACTTTAGAACGAAATTTAAATCCTTCTCTCAATTGGGGTTCACTGAATACTGTTTTAAAACTTCAAAGTTTCTAATGTCATACCTCTATCTTCGTTCAATCATTTAGTGATTTAAAAATATAATTTTTTTCTATTTTAATAGAATTAATTGAATTCTAAACAATAAAAACTACCTAAATTTTCTTTAACTTTTATTATTAAAAGTGCTTGAGAAACATCCCACAAAAAGTTAGAAAATGGAACCGAAATAAAAGCATCAAATGAAATCTATTTCAAGAAATTTCCGTATTAGTTTCTACCCATGTGAAGATTTTGGCGTATATTGAACAGCATAAGACAAAAAAGAATTTTTTTTCCATATTTATTACTACGTTATTCTTATTAATACAGTGAAACCTGTTTATAACGATATTGTAGGGATGCAGAAAAAATAGTGTTATAGATAGCTTATCGTTGTAGACAGTTTTAACTTTTGAGCAGCCAGTGTTCATATACCTAATATCTAACTAATTTTATTGCAGCTCTTGATTCATCTTCAAATACACACTGATATGAAATTGTATTTTATTAACTTTAAATTATTTAAGAATTTTTAAAGCTCTTCAAAGTTAAACTTTTAGTTAAAATTTTTACTGAAAATAAGAGTATGTATAAAAGGGCAAGCAAAGTTTCATTTCATAATATTGTCAAGGTTCTACGTAATGTCTTCTAATAACAATGTGTTACTCCGCGCCATCATAGATTTAAGACTTTAACGCATCAAAAATAAATTCAAGGAACAAGTGGTCTATCCGAAGTGGTAATTTCCAATGAATAGGTCCAACAGTCTCCAGGCGAAGACAGAGACAACAAATATCTGTGCACATTCCTATCAATATCCCCCCATCCGGTATCCCTCTTACAATAGGCTCCTGTTTTTAGCATCCTATCCCCAATTACCCTGTTATCTCAAATTCTGGACTATGGAGTGTCGTTTCCCAAGAAAAAGAAATCGGTACTGTACTGTAACAGCTTTCTAAAGAGGTAAAATTATCGTTATAGACAGGTGAAACTAAAATTGATTATCGTTGTAGACAGGTTCAAAATACGTTAAGTATATAGGAATTCTGACGGGGCCAAAGAAAATATCGTTATAGGCAGGTTTATCTTTATAGTATATAAATTAAGACTATCTATTTGTAAGTTTATCATTAAATTGAATTTAAAATTTATAAACAAAATTCATAGCTAAATAATGCAGTAAATTTTGCAATTTGAAATTAGAACTGAGTAAAAATGTGTCAAAATGTATTAATTATTCAATTAATCGCATCGGGAACTCATCTCAAGCATACATATAAAATAAACATAAATGCACATAATTATTATATATGTATTTTGCACTAATACATTACTACACGCAAATTATTTTATAAACTATATTTCTCTTTTTTGAAAATAGGATAAAATAAAAATTATTGTATTGAGATAAGTTTTTAATTTTTATTTATTTATAATTATTTCCTATCTCTCTATGTACTCTGCACGTGAATTATTGATTATTTACTTACGTTACAATTGTGGCGTGTAGTTGTAAAAGTGGCCATCACCATTTTTTTCACAAATGTGTTTTTTCAAAGATTTTAAGTCTATATGATCTTTTCTACCATTTGGCAACTCTAAAATGTTTAGAACCTGGCTCTATCCATGTTTAAAATAAGCCCGAAAATCAAAGTGTGCTGCAGAACTGTCCATCTCCACTAATGGGTGCGGATTCAAAACCGGCCATCACAAAATCCGCGAGGCAGCGCAGAGGTAGTTTCTTAAAACCTTGCCAAATGCAGACTTACAGCTGATAATATGGAAACTGCGATAAGTTCGAGTTTGGTTTTCCTGAATTATTACACTTTTGAACAAAATGGAGAAAATGTTGAAGTTTTTTCTTATCAGATACGGTAGCATAAAAAGAGATTCGTCTGTGGGAATTCGAGAGATGGCAAAACAGAAACGCTAGGTTCTATTCATAATAATTCATTTATTTATGTATAAAAGTGAATATAGAAAACGACTGTAAGGCAGGAGAGGGATAAAAACCACAGAAATGCCCATTATGCCTCCAAAAAAGAGAGGAGGAGACCGAAGATCAGCAGCATTTGAACCAAAATAGAACTTTGTGATCTCTTTCATAAATATATTCAAGTGCATTGAATTTCACTACTGTCGGAATAAGACTCAAGTGAGAAATTACCACAGCAGTTAACTAAACATAAGAAAAATATGTCTTATTTACAACTCCAGTATCCAAGACAAGTCATTCACAGTTAGTCTCTGGTACTTCAAAAACCTATTTAACACCAGAGCCAATATTGATTTTAGTTCGTCTAGTGTTGATATTCGTTCTAAATGCTTGGAAATCAATGAGAGAATCAAAGCAGCTAAGATTGACGAAGGGAAGCAGACATTTATAATTGAATTCACATACATAAAAAGCAAGCTGCGGTTTTTTATTTCTTTTTTTCTCTTTGAAGAGAAAAGAGGGAGGAGCTACTTACCTTATGCTTTGAATGCTGAAAAATCTCACCTGGCCGAAAATCCTTGTCCAGGCGACGTATTATAGTAGATAGCTGTACCTATACAACTTAACCATCGTATATGTCTCATCGAAAGATTCCTTGACCAACAATTACGAATTCATATACACTTTGAGGGGAGATAAATTCCCAACGGTTTCCAATGAAATTCTATCAGCTTTGTTTAATTGGTTGTAGAATACCGACTTCATAGACGTTACTTGTCCTCAGATGTATGGCTGATGGTGTGGAGCAGTGGTGGATTTTGATAGTATGAGGCCACTGGCACAAAATTGTTTTGAGGCCCTTCTCCTACCTAATGTAAATTTGTCGTAGGTTTTGCACTGCGATGTATATCGAACAGATTTTTAAGCCCTGCAAGGTCTTGAGTCACGAGACGAGGTCCTCTAAAGCCTGTGCGAAAAATCGCCGCTGGTGTGGAGGCCGAAATAAAAACACTACAATGATGTTAATGCTTCAATGTTGTTGGCTAAGCTTGCCTCCAGGTACCCCAAGAAGATAGAGTTCCCAATCCAGAGAATTCTTTTATCCCCCAGGACTGCCTACTTGCACGAATTGAAAAGAAAAGGATAAAAATATTTTATTGTAATAATGAAATGTTACTAATCTTTTTTTCGTCGCTCACAAGCAACTCCATATATGTGTCGTGTAGATGCAAAAGTAGCCATCTCCAATTTTCACAAATGCGTTTTTTCAAAGATTTTAACTCTTTATGATCTCTTCTACTACTTGACAACACGAAAATGTTTAAACCCTGGACCTATACATGTTTAAAACGCACTCGAATATCAAAGTGTGCTGCAGAACTGGCCATCTCCATTAATGGACACGGATTCAAAACCAGCCATCAAACAATCCACCAGGCAGGGCAACGGTAGTTTCGTGAAACTTTATCAAGCGCAGGCTTACAGCTGTTAACATAGATACTGCAATAAGTTTGAGTTTGATTTTTCTGAATTGTTTTACTTTTGAGCAAGATGGAGAAAAATGTTGAAGCTATCCTCATCAGATAAGGTATTGTAAAAGAGATCAGTTTGAGTGGAAGCGAGAGGTAGCAAAACAGCAACAGTAGTTTCTATTCATAATAATTCCTTTATTTATGTATAAAAGTGGATATGGAAATTGACTGTAAGACAGAAAGGGCGTGCGTAAAAACCATGTAAATGTCCGTTGTGCCTTCAGAAAAGAGAGGTGAGGCCGAAGGTCATCGGGATTTGAGCCAAAAAAGAACACTGTGATCTCTTTCATAAATACGTACAAGTGCTTGCAATTTCACTACTGTCGGAATAAGACTCAAGTGAGAAATAATAATATTTACTATGTAACTATTATTATTATAGTGAGACTCTGAAGAAGATTTGGCCATGAGAATCTGATTGTTTTATGATTGAATCTATTTTTAGGGGTTACCTCCTTATTTCAATAATATTTTGAGAACATTATTCTGTCTCCAATTTTCTATACAATTTGGCATATTTATTTAGATTTCAGATTGTTGCAAAACTGTTCATATCCAAAACGAGCTACAAAACTTTCTGGCCATCTAGAAAACAAAACCTTAAAAAACCTCCCCCCCCCCCCCCATTCCTTCATGCCTCATTACCATAATTTGCAAACTGAATCACACTGCCCAAATGCCTCGAATACCATGAAGTCTTTTTTCAAATCTCAGCTTGGCTAGATGTGACAGAAAATCCACTTTTCTGAAGAATTTCCTGTTTTGGAGATGACCACTTTTGCAGTAACACGACTCAATTCTTACATTACATTTCTTGCAATGTAGAAAAAATGAACTTTTTTTACGAGTTACTGCAAATTTTAAAAATAAGAAAAAATATTTAAACATAAAATCGATAGAAAAGGACAGCGGCAAAATACTATACACAACTATTTTTCTAATTAATAAACATCCTTTTATAATTCTTTGGAACAAATATTAACACCACATTAATGTATGCATTGTGAGACGTAAAGAAAATCGATGCTGAGAGAGTCCAAATGTCTTCTGGGAAAAAATTAAACCAACGGTTATTGTATCTATTTATTGAAACTTTTTATCCATTTCTCTACCTCAACTCACCTTACACCAGTTTGAATCCAAACGAAGCAAATATCTGGAAATGCATCGCGCTTTGACGTAGCAATTTCCTGAATTATATGTCTTTTTGAAATCGTCCGGAAATTTATCGGGTGCCAATTTGATGGTTTTGATTAATACGCCTACATTCAAACACGACCTGAATTCCTCGGATGGTTAACAAAATTTAATAATTAACTTCATTAGGCACATACGCTACTTCAATCTCCGACTGGGCTAGTAATTATTTTAATCTCCAAAAGCAGCATGGCTTGGCGTATCTGCGCCTTGACTGATCCGACGGCGATTATGTTAGAAGCAGGAATTAAATAATGATAAACTGTAGTTTCAGAAATTTTCCTATCCAAAATGGGGAGTCTGAATGGAGTTGGATATCTGCGCAAGCATTTAAATGTTTGCGCAGATGATTTTTGGGCTCCCTTTTTTAACCGATATTGGTTGCAACAAAAGGCAAGTAGCAGTTAACTGGAAAGGAAGTGTTTTATGTTCGCTTCGAAACATTCTAGATTTTGAGAATTGTGGTATTTAATTTTTATTCAGCGAAGTTTCGTTTTAATTATGCATTTTCGGAGCCGAGTTTGAGCAGAAATGTTTTAATGGCGTTTTCAAATTTAATGCATCTGTAAGCGGGACTGAATAAAATTTTTAAGAATCTTTCATTTATATGCAAACATAAATTGCCCTTTTTCTTGTTTTGATTCATATCTCAATTCTTCGTGAAAAGGGTTTAAAGTTTCTAATCAGAATATATTTTCACTACATTTCAGAAATTCATTTTTGCTATATGCTTTAATCACTTTTGCTATATAATCTTCTAAGTAAATGCAATACATTTTAGTACAGCAAAATTCGAGATATTACGAAAATTTAGAACACTTTTTGTTTACCTGTATACTGTTCTCCGTACACCTTCAGGTGGGGAGGTGATGATCTTTGTGTCAACCTCTACACAGCTTTCTTTTCATTATCATGCTATTTTCCCACCTTTTACTAAAGACTACCTTCATACTGGGATTTTATACTTTTACTTTGTTAAATATAACGATATATTTAGTTATTATCACTGACTTTAAATTTAATGAACATGTAAAAGCACAGCTGCAACTGTTTCTTGTTTTAACTGATAATTACGGAAACGAATGACTTAAAACTTAGAAAAGAACATTCTATACTGCTCTGAAAATATTATTTGCTTTAATATTTTAATGCATCAACGTATACAATTTTATATCTCTAGCTTAAAAAACTTTATTAATTTTGAAGTCATATTTTGAAGTCATATATAGAATTGGTGCTTTTGTTAAGTTCTTATAATTATTAACTGTATCATACGTGGCAAGTATACATTTTTCAGTCTAATATAAAATTGTTAATCTTGAATATATCTGAAGGATTTCGAAAAATAAATGGTTTCTTTAAAGTTTCCTACAAAACTTTTACACTTGCCTTTATTTGCATAAGGTCACTTAAGTTATCCTAAAATTTTTAAATAAGTTTAAGAATATGTAAATTAAAGAATCATATTATGACATTAAAATACAAAGCAAAAAGCATACCAAATTTATAATAGGTATTCTATTTGAAGTTGTATGTCTCATCAGACAATTAAACAGAACTTTCAATACGATAAATTGGGGACATGAAAGTTTCCCTCTTGCCGTAAGGTATTTTGAAGTTAAAAGTATTCCCTAGGTCCTCAGAAGTAAACAAATTTAATTATGCTAATTAATAATGTGTTAAAATAAATCTTAAAAATATCTTGATTTACACAATAAAAAATTTCATCACATCTGATGAAAACAAAAAAATAATAAACATTAAATACATCCAAAATTTATTTCATATTTGTATGTTACAATTTTTCCTTAATAAATTGTTCTTCTTCATTAATGTACGAACTGATTTTTTCTCTTTTTATGGATAACTGTTTTTTTTATTCACCAAGAAATAATAAAGTCACGTAAATCGAATGCACTACAATAGTGTACTGATGAATGCACCCTACACGATTCATGTGTTATGCGTTTATAATTTCCTTAGGCAGCATCTGAAGATTGCTGATAAGACATATGTACATTTATAGATTTACACGATCTAGGCTTCAAACATCTAGCCAGGAGCGTTGACCACATATCGAATAGCCATGCATCACTAATTGGCAATCAACCTAATCCAGTGATTGGTAATATAATGGAGACCTTGCTATCTACTCCCATTACAAGACAAGGAATATCAGTAAGTCGCTCGATATTATTCCTGTATAGATAGGGCCAAACATTTGTAAGATGAATATCTACGTGGTTTTTAAGTATTTGATAATAAAAGAAGTGCTGGTATATTTATCCAGCCTATTTTTAGCTCAATAAATTTAAGGTCAGGGATTATTTGAAGTTTGTATAGCTTCCCAAAATCTAGGAGTATAAGAAAGTAATATAGGATTTTTTCCATAAAAGCAAAGTCGCTTAATTATACTCACATTATACATGTTGAATGCAACCCTCCGATTAAATTTTAGGATACACCGCGGGTTTTGCAGAATAAAAAAACGTGGCATCACAACAAGGAGGAAGATGGTATGCTTTAGATGTGAGAAGACATGCGCAGTTAAGTTTGTTACGTTACTTCGAATTCATCAAAATTGAGTACATTCGCAGTCATATAAATTGAGTTTTTCAAGATTTTCACCTCCAAAAGTATTTGCTATAACTGATTTTGAATTCAGTGAAAAGAGCATTTAAATAAGTACGGTCGCAAATTTTAAAAATTTCCTGATGAGATTTACAATTTCATAAAATTCATTAGAAATAAATGCTTTTCAGATTGTTCAAAACAACAATAAAATAATGATTCAAATAGAAATATCTATACTCATACAGTCAAGAGAAATTTCTTATAATTCAAGAAAGGAAACAAATGGAACCATTTACTTGTCAGTTAAAAAACAGCCCAACATTAACAACTAATTTTTTTAAAATTTATAAACACAAACTTATTCACAAAATATACCTCAAAATCTGCAGTTGACAAAAAGAGTTAATCACCGATTTAATGATATAAATATTTTCGAAACCCTATTCGGTTATTATTAGAACTACATTAATTTAAAATTGTTTGAGCAATATGGAGAAAGTTTTTGTATCCAAAATATTTCACTCTATCTTATGTGTCATCTTGTTGTAAACATTTAAATACAATCCTTTCAGAACCTAACATTATAATGTCAGAAAAATTTATCTTTTTATTTTAGTTTAAAGCATGCATTTATCTTCTATTTATTGAGTCAGTATTCATATATATACTATCAGATATGTTTTGATCTTTTTAAAAGTAGATAATTATAAAGGATAATAATTTATGGTTTTTCTCTCAAAAAGACTGTATTGTATGATACATCGTATGATTCATTAATCCGAATAAAATCCAAACATAACATTAAAAAAGAATTAAAAAATGGTCGATGCAAAAAATTCTTCCATTTATCAGAAATACACTATGTTAATGACTTATGTTAATGAATGCAGAATGAAGACTAATATGCCTGATATGCTGCAACACAATTAAAAAGGAGTTTACTACTCACTTAATCATTCAATATGATGGTTAAATGCAACATTTTTTGTATAAGAAATAAATTTTAATGTTTGCGAGAATGTTTAACAATGTATTAAAACATAATCGTAAATTTAAATGGTCAATTAAGAAAATTGTTATCAAGAAAAAGATCAAAATTGCTGCATTTTAATTATTTAAGCGATTTGTAAGATAGTTACTTTATTGACAGAAGAGATGAGTTCGCTTACACTTTTATATGGTTTTCTGTCTGTGTTTTTTTCCATTAATAACAATTAAACATCAGTTATCTTCTATAAAACTTTAATACTATTAAACATTTTCTGAAACAAAAAATTATTATTTCTCTCTCATTTTTTAAATTGTTACTTTCTTCAATGCATAGCTCATCTTCTACTGAAATTCATGACATCCATGAATAAATTTGATTATCTCATCTTTTATATCTAAATTTATAAGTTTGTAAAGAAGTAACATAAAAAATTAAATCTTCAAAATTATTTAACAACGTGCCGAAAAACACAAACAATCATATTTACTCCATGAATTAAAAATCTGCATTTTGAGGAAATAATAAAATTTTAAACATTTTAATAAAATTTAAAATTTAATTCCAAAGCAAAAGTATTTAGTTAAAAGGCTGTTAAGAACTGAGCAGATCTTAACGTGTTTTTTTGTCTTTAGCCCGTGCATTTCTTCAACAAAACTATAATAATATAGAAAATAACAAAAAGGCAATTGTTTCGTTCCTAATTCACTTGAAAATTTACATTCTCTTCAGTGAAGATCTCTTCATTTACAATGCGCGAAACTTAAAAGAAAATTTACATTTAAACCTTCAGATTTTAATCTGAAGATTTATATACTTTGTATAATTTCGATAGAAAAAGACATGCTAAAAGAATTACAATTTAATTGATTTTCATGGTAATCTCGCAAAATACTGGAAAACGTAATCGAGTGTTTATTCAAATCAAGTGTCAATTAAAAATCTGAATTTCCAGAGAGTAATGGAAATTCTTCTTTTTTGTGTATCATCTTAAGAGAAACTATTTTACTAAAAGATAGCAAAGGTGTAGACTACTAAGTATTTATTACATTTTCACGAGTTTTTAACACCGTGTCAAAACATAACCGGCCATGTTTATTCCATGAATTAAAAATCCATACTTTTAGAAAGGAACAGATTTTTAATCATTTTGAGTGATTCTATTTCACTAGGTTGTAAAGTTTTAGACACATTTTAATGCGCCTTTATTTTATCCATTAACCACGAATTTCTGTCATAAAACCATAATAATCTAAAATATTTTTTGGTGAAAAAAGGATCTTTATTTCTCACTCAATTCATTTCGAAAGCTTTATTCTGGTGAGGAATTTCTTCTTCTCTTACAGCATGTGACAGTGAAGGGTAAAGTAGAGAACCCTATTTTATCTTTAAATTCGTGTATCAAAGATTTGAAAAGAAAGAAGTGGAAAGTAGAAAGACAAGTTAGTTATCTTGAAAAATAAGCTTTAGTGGGAAAAAAACCCTTTCTCCTCCAATGTTCGGTTCGACTCCTTCTGGCAAACTGGCATCAGATCCTTGTTGTCAGTTGTCACAGATCTCTTCAGAATCAGAGAAAGAAGGAAAATATCCGGGTTTATTTTTCGGAAATAAACCTAACCTTTCTATGGTTTACATAGCTTATAAACTGACTTCGTTAAAATAAAAGGAAACCCTTCAGATTTTCAAATGAAAGACCATGTCTTGTTGAAGTGAAACGCATAGCTGTTTAGAGCAGGTTAGGTTCTATTCTTTTTTGCTTTTATGCTTCATTTCTTTCATGGAGATATATTCGATACTATAAAAAGTATCAACATGAAATGAACTACATCAAATGCTCTTTTTCGTTGTATTATAAATCATCAGACAAATATTTAACGTGTAACAATATCTTGATTGATATAATTTTTGCTAATTAATTTTGCAAAAACACATAAAATCTACATATAACAAACTATTTTATAACCAAAACTTTCAAAGTTTGTTTTACAAACTGAAGAACTATTGTTGAATGAAAAACAAGAGTAAATTATTAAAAACGAGCTTTAATTTCATATGTAATTACAGCATAGAAGAAATGTGATATCGCCAATGTTATATAGTATATGAGTATTGCAACCCAAATGAACTTAATGTATTTATTTATTGGTACTGAAACGTACGCAGAGTACATGTGAGAAATAAAAATAGCAGAAGAAAGTGTGCGATTGTGCTTCCAGGAGTCCAGGAGAGATTATAGAGATTTACATGTGCACCACGCCGAAAATAAAAGTATTTTCAACCGTGCAAGAAAGTAAGTCTCTAGGAAGAGATTTTTGTATGCTACCTCAAGAT
>BGPR01000007.1:212088-255921 GCA_013235015.1 Araneus ventricosus | reverse complement strand
CAAAGAACGAAAATGAAGTATATTATTTCTCTATTTTGCCTCTCTTAAAATAAAAAACGCGCGTTCACATACACACACATTTATATGGTGCCGAAATGAATAATGAAGATACTAGAAAACTTAGAGAATATATATATTTTCTCGAAATTACTGCTCTCTGAATGGAAAATAGATTTATAACAAAATTAATTGTTGATTTATTTGTTATTCCAAAACATATTTTATAACATTTATAAAATGTAATATAAGAATAATGATTTTAAAATAAATAAATAAATTATGTCTATAAATACTTATTACATCATCATTTGTTTCCGGCTTGGTTTTTAGAATTTTCAAGTTGGGGTTCTACATTTACGATAAAGTTTTTGCTTTCTGATAAAACTTTTCGAACACTGTACAAGTCAGATCACTGGGGTCGAAAGAAAAATTTTAAACAAGATATGACACTTTCAAATTCCTACTTTTTATCGGCAGAAAAATTTATTCATCGTATATGTATTTTATGCAGTGCTTTCTTAACTCAAAGACATTTTATTTATTTTTTAGTTCTTTGAAGCAAATACAGCAAAAGTACATAATGCGTATACTAAAGTGCCCTGAATTATAGGTGCATTTGATTTATTTGGGCAATTTATTCAAAAAAATTAGTTAAAACATCTAATTACTTATTTGAAATTTCGATAAATTTTACAACCTCTTAAAAAAATCTTCAAAATATTTGCATGTATTACTCAGTAAAGTACGAATAAATGAATAAATATTACTTAGTTGTTAAGAACATCCAAGTACACTGTGGATTTTTGATGAGCCAGAACCTGCCAAAGATTTTTGCATGTAATCTTGAGAATATTCGAAATATCAATTACAGCTGTAAGGGTTATAGCTACGGTTATTCTCTGAAGATTACAAATCTTGTTGTCTTATTACATTCAAAAAGGTGTAAATCTATTTGAATTCTCAAGAAATCGAAAAAATGGTAGCATACTTTCATGATCTTTTCCCTGATAGTATACTTTTAAAAGGGAAATTTTTATGATTCTAAACATGTATTGATTATTCTATTATATCCTTTAAATTTTCCTTAAATTCTCTCTTCCCTGTGAACATTTCCAGTTTCAAAGATAATTTTGAACACATCCATAGACCTTTAATTCTTTTCACCCGGGCTATGAAGAGTTTCAATTAATCCATGGATCTTCGCGGGCTACACTCTTAAAGAGTTATATTAAAACATGTCATAGTTTCATTCAGAAAAAGTTAAAAAATATGGAGGTATATAATTGCCTTGAAATAAAGACATTTTTCTTGTAAAAACCTAGCATTTAAAAATTAGATAAATTTCAGGCAAATTTTAAAAGGTAGAATTTAACTGACTATGGTGACTCCATCACCATAATGATTAAGAATTATACACTGGTTTTAAAAGGCATAGTTGGATTAATCATGAGTTATTACATCACAAACACGTAATTACTACATATTTAGAAAATAAGTTCTCTAATTTTAATATTTTATTTATTCCTCATGCTACGCT
The DNA here is from genome assembly GCA_013235015.1 of Araneus ventricosus. NCBI lineage: Eukaryota > Metazoa > Arthropoda > Arachnida > Araneae > Araneidae > Araneus > Araneus ventricosus. The sequence continues at coordinate 254,384 of BGPR01000007.1, read as the reverse complement.
TTGGTAGGATTGTATGCATAAAGAAATTCTGCTACAGACCGACCCGTATAATCGAAGAATTAGATGAATTATACACATATTTTAAAATACATAATTTCCCTGATCATTTTTTATCGGATATAGAATTGCTACATATTTAGAAAATAAACTACCTGATTTCAATATTTATCTTATCCGCTTATACTGTGCTTTGGAAAAAATCTAGGTATAGGAAACCTCTGAAAGAGACAAGCCCGTAAAATCTAAACATTATATGAATTATAGACCTCTTTTAAAAGACAGAATTAGCCTGATCGTTTGTTATCATCCCATCGAACTCAGAATTATTGCAAACTTCAAAAATAAGCTACCTTATTTCAAAAGAAGAGACTATACATTTGTTTAACCTCTCATTCTGTGCTTTGAAATTAAAGTACTTTCGATAGCGTAAAAATGAAAAATACGACGCACTAAAAGCTCCAGGCTTTAAAAGCAGTAATAAATGCTGCTTCTACCTCCACTCATTCTCTGGAACAGTTACTTTCAAATGTATAGCAGTCTTTAAACTCCTTTTATGCATATTTACTCCTAAAAGACATTTAGGTGATCAAGTATAAAATAAAAAAGAGGCACATCAGCATTCCCAAGCAGTGTAAATTTATGTAAAATATTGCACCAACTGGAAAGCCCCGTCTTCGAGAAATCATATCTATAAAAAGACTAGATGGAGTATCTAAGAAAAAGAACTCCGTGTCTTCTAATCCTTCATGTTTGGACTGACATTCTACTTAAGGGATAAACATCGAAAGCTCTTCTCAAGTTAACCTCTAAGTAGCGGAAAAATCTTCTTTGAAAAATTGTTAAAAGTTTTGAAGTATTTGCATATGTCGGAAGTATAGTAAGCGAAACCCTTAAAAGTAATTCAATAGTAAGTTTTGGAGTATCTGGCCTTCAAATAATTGAAAATATACAAGAAGATGCGTAATTTATAACTCAGATGAATTCCTTTTAGAGGTAGAGGTACTTTTGATAATCATCGATTTTGAAAAATTTAATATTTTAGAAAAGCTATTAATAGAGAATCGGTGCGGTGCGTATAGGACTGAATCTCTAAGTTTGTCTAAGGATTTATGAGCTGAACCGTCAGCTCTAAACACGAAGGCAAAACAAAAACCATTGATCTCTACAAGGAAGATAGATGATGGCATCAATGATTCCAAAAAGTAAGTTTATGAATATTGTTGCTAACAGCTTTGATGTGTTAAATATAAACAGCAAAGACAGTGGAGCTTCGTGAATACATAATTTTATTTTGAATTTTTTCTCTGATCAATTAAATTTCCCATTAACATAATGTTAAGATATCGTTTATAACCCAGTTTTTATAGTTGCTTAATTTGAAAAAAATCTTTTTAATTTTTAAATTTATTTCTTTAGTTGAATACGTTGGTACTTTATGGCCTCTGTGATCGTACAAGAATATTTTTTGAAATCCTTTAAATCATTCGAAGGATTTGTAGCTGTACAATGCATTAAATCAAGAAAGTAATAAAGCATTTCTCATTGTTTTCAAAAAACTTACATTTGATTTCATTTTATTATTTTAGTGACTAGTACTGCTTATTTTGAAACTTCTTTTGTACAATTACTGCAATCAAAATCTGTATAATACTGTTTGCTTCATCAACTTATTTTCTTATTTATTGAAATTTTCATTTTTAAAGATATTTTAAAAGTGCTAAATTAAAGTTATTGTCTCTTTATTTATTAAAATTACTTATTATGCATTGTGTATGCGTTTTTATTTATTAAAACTATTAATCTTTAAACTAAGAAGTTATAAGAAGAAAAGGTTATATCTTCTATTTCATCTGAATATCTTCTAAATAATTCTTATTTCTTGTGAACTACTCAAACTCCGGAAATAATTTTAGGAAGGTTGTAAATATCACCAATCGGGAACTACTTAGAACAACATGTAAATTGTACTACATATTTCATGTGATGCTGTTCATTCAGATATAGGGTTTGTAAAAATGTCTATCAATCAATCAATATATTAGTTCATTATGAGTTAGGTTTTTTGTTTCATGAACAACACTTTTTCAACTATATATTGTTGTTAATTTCTGCAGAATATATAAATGTGCATTGTTAACCAAACTAAAGGAGGGGAGGAGGGCGTTTCGGATAACGATTTTTTCGGTTAAGGCATGAACATCCATTACTATTTTGTATCTAATTACAAGTGTGTGATTTTGAAATGTTTTGCGTGTGGAACGAATTCAAAATCTCTTTGTAAGCTACACCTATGTTCTTCATTAAAGTTAATCTTCCGTCGTTCGCAATATTCGTACCGGTGAGTTCAGAGCAATGCGCTTGACAGGCGCAGGTGAACAATATGGTAATTAGTACTCTTAATGCCAATTAATTTTAATTTTAGAATCCTAAATTAAGTCACTGACCTTCTTGGTGAGGCTCAGAAGAAAAAAGTGAGTTGCAAAAACGTCTCGCCTTCGCGATTATTTCTGTGCAGTACAGTATGTGTCTTTTTGGGTTTGCGACTTCAGAGGCATTTTGGATAACCAGAGTTCGGTTAACCGAAGTTTTATTGCATTATAATAATGTCCTGAGAAAAATTTATGATTAAACAAACCATTGGAAAATCTTTAAATACTATAGCTTCAACTAATTTGTTTCTGGAAGTTTAACTCAATATTCCCCATTTGTCTCATATATTGCTTTCTATTAGTTGTTTCCGTCATAAAATATTAACATATATTTTGAAGCATATTGGACAATACATAAATTATAAGATCATATGCTTTTTGATTAAGCAGAAAGCTGAAAATATATATATTTTTTAAGTTTTTAATAAGAATCCAGATTTCTTCATTTCAAAATTGTATGTTTGGTAATTACGATTAAGGTATGTGCCTACCTTCGGAGCACTTTTTTTGAAAAAAAGGAAATTTTTATTCAACACTTATGTTTTCAGTTATAATGGTGTATAAAACTGTTAATTCAAATGCCATTTTAATGAACAAATTTTTTATTTTCCAAATTTTGACCATTTTTGGTCAAAATTTAGTAAAAATTGACGTTTACGCCAAACTTCCTATAACAAATTCTAATGCATGTATTTCCCTTTTTCTTTCAATAATATATTTGGTATACATTTACCTGTGTTATGAAGCAGAATATTTAGTGTACCTCTTAAAGTTACCGAGATATACCAAAGTTTGTGTACGCAACAGCTTTTTACAAAAAAAAAACTATCACTTTTTCAAATAAAAACAGCTCTAAAATAAATAATTATGCACTTTAAGCTATACTTGAGGTTCATAACATACCTAGAGATGTATAGAACACTGTGATTAAATTTCATTTGAATATATTAAAAACTTTTTAAGAAATGAGATTTATCGCAATGTCAAAAAATGAAAATAACAGTTTTCCAGAAAACGCAAATAAAGATTTTAAAGTCTCACAAAAAATTATATACATATTTTAACAACTTAAAATTCACAGTATTTGTAAGTTAAGCCTTCTTTGACTTAAATTTAAATCAAAATGAATTAAAAATTAACTTTAAATTTTTTTTCTTGATAATTTTGTTTTTGGTTCGACTTGTCGCTTCGATTTCTTAATTCTCTCAATATCAATTTCTATGTAGTTTTTTTTAATAATTTCTGGTTCAAGTTTGACATTAAGATGGTTAAATACAGTCATCAGCTTATATTGCCTGAATTGAATAATTAAACTGCTATTTTACTACCTAATAACAGTGTTTGGAGTGAGCGAAATTTTCTTTACGTAAAATATCCCGTAACTAGAGAAACAGTTGCCAGATACGCCTAGAATAATAATAAAAAAAATAAATAAAACTTAATTCTATATTTAAAAAGTAAATTGTACATTCACATTGTCTAAGAGTAAAGAAATAACTGTTTAGATGAGTTTTTTGCATTTCTATAGCTTAGTTTCGGTTTCGAAAATTTGACTTCTGGTTCATAATTTAGGCAATAACTTTGCTTCTAACTATCGGAGAAACTAAAGTAGACCATTTTTGGAATCCTAAATGTATGGGCTTTAAAACAAAGTAATAAAAAAAATTTCGAAAATTTTCATAAAAACGTCGATTTTAGGGTAAGCACATACCTTAAAAAAAATTGGGCAAATGGTAAATGCACATCCAGTCCATTAATCTGGCTCCTATAGATAGTAAGATTTTATAACTCTAATACTTACAAAATAATTTCAAATTTTATTTGGCGTGGGTAAACTGCAGGAAATATTTTTAAAGTAACAGGTTCATAACAGCTTAATTAAAAGGTGTTTTCCAATTATACCACCCTTTTCATCAAACTAGCCTCCTCCGTTCTCTGAGAGCAGTGTGAAGTTTAGATTATCCAAAGAAATGGTACAAAGTAAAATTTGAAGAAAAAATTCTAAGCAAAGAAATTACTTGCTGAGAAAAACAATTAAACTCGAGAGACCTGGTATCAGGTTCATTTTACACTTGGTGACTAGTTTTTTCGACAACACAATCACCTTGGATTGAAAAAATGCCGGAGAAGACACAGAAAAAATCTTTCAGTTCAGAGAAGTAACTGTGTTCGTGTGTATATTTTTTGCAGTTTCTCAGTGTCTTCTGTCGTTCGGAAAAACTCTCTTTTTTTGCTATTGCATTTATTTTCCAATCTTTTCATCGCTTTTATCTTACTTCGTTTCGTCCTTGTATCTTTTAAACTAAAAACATCTACACCATCTGTGTATAGACGGGGCAAACTACTTAGCCTGTTTGTTTCACACATAGTTGTCCCCAGTGTGTGGTATTTTCACGAAGACATAAGGTTTCCTACGTAAAAAGAGTTACCTAGGAAAATAATTAATTTTATATGTTATGGATGTAAAATAAAGTACTCATGATTTATATTGTATAAAGGAATCTAACGCTGTCGCTCTCAACTATAAAAGTGTTCCGATATTTTCTTTTAAATAATTATCTAGGTTACATTTCCCTTACGTTTCACGAAAGTAATTCAACTACCAAATTATAATTTTATGATATTTAAAATATTTAATAAAAAAAGATTTTTTAATTTGTGATATCTATTAAAATAAATCGAAAAATATTAATTTAGTGATTTTCATATTTATTTAAGTGAGATTTAATACCAACACATAGGGTAGGTATATATGTTAGACAAACAACACCATTAAATTCTGCATACCTATTGGTCCTTATCTGGTGGTTCTCTAATCATCTTGCAAATAATACACTATCCAAGAAAATTGAAGGATCATTAAGTTTTCTAAAACATATTTATGCTCCAATCAGCTTTTTTTTATAAAAATTAGAATGGATGTCCATACAGCCCAACAAATGTATGACACTAGTAAATGTGGCTTGCATAATTAATTTTATAATTTTAACAAATAAACGGCTGTCTCAGGCACGTGTTTAGATTTTAAAAGTTGCAATACTGGAGGTAGAAATGTAAACAAATTGTTCTTTCTTGGAATTTCATACGAAAATGACTGAACATCAGTTTGAATTTAAAAAGTTGTCCTATAAATTCTGATACATTCTTTCCTATTTCAAGTGGCAGTCTTTATCTTTGAAACTGTCAGAGGAGGCCTTGGATGCGCACCTACCCGTCTCCCTAAAACGTCCCATACATGCACTACTGGTGTCGGATGAACAAGCTCGCGTCTCCATAAACTCAATAACTTAAGCCAGAATCCAGTTTCCAATAAAAAGAAAAATATGACTCTCGTCCATTAAAATGAACATTGCGCCGATGTAAATACGTCATATGTAAGTAAATACAGCATACGGTAAAATAAAAGATCCAAAAATCTCTTCTCTGAACTTTCTACCCATAAAATTACCATTATGAATGATATACAGATTTGTACATTTACACATACTTATTTATATCGAAACCTGTACCTCACAGCCTCAATTTTGTGAACTTTCGTGCACACAATCAGGATTGTTTCTCATACAACATTCTCATTTCATAGAAGATAATGCGTTTAAACGTCTCCAAGCCGAAACTTGACTCATCTGGGAAGAGCTTGATGTCACTCCGTAAGACAACTACTACGATGTTCATCCGATAAGGTTCTCCTTGCCCTACGATGTATTAAGAGAACGCAAAAAAGGTCAACGTGCATATAAACCATACTGATGAAGCGATTTCGTACAGTTTGTGACGACATGTCTCGTTCTGTATCTCAGAAAAGCTTCCTTTGCTGAGAAGTGGCTTTTTATGTTCTAATTCCACGGGTTGTTATATACAGATAACAATCTTCAGATTATGTTGTTACACGTGTACGATCATTACCTGACATGCTATGAGCATCTCCAAACATTCGGAATAACATTTTTAGATACATCAAAGAAATTTTTCACTACTTTTTGTAATATATTCCTTTTTAGTTGTTCAGTAAGCTGTTCATTCAGATAAATCACGATGTTGAGACACTGTTCAAAATCGTTCTTCAAAAAGTATTACAACAAACCTAACGCTGCACAAAACATAATCTAGGATTCATTCCCAGTCTACAGTAGATTTTCTTGCATTTTAAACATTATACATTTTGACGTCATTAATGCTGTTTTGAATAAAGAGTCTTCTTTTTCCAATGTTTTTGAAGCAATACATGCAAATTCGGTAGATATTAATTTGAATTTATAAACTGAATGGGAATAAGTTTACTAAAACAGCGTGATCCTTGTATAATCTATAATACACTACTAGATTATTTGGCATATTTGGCCTTTTTGTAATACATGTGCTATCGACAAATTTATTCTATCTAAAGATTTATTTTATACCAAAAGGAGAAGACAAGAATAGATAGCCCCAAAGGCGATTTAAAGGGATGAATGATATTTTCTTCCAACAGCTTGCAATAGGGGAAAGCACTTTCACCTTAAAACTCTTGATTTAACTTCTTCGGCGACAAGGAGGTCTATGACTCGCTCATCGAAATGCATATTTTTTTTACTTAAATTTACAATTATATAATTTAATTTCAAAGACTAAAAGCAATTCAACGCAATCAAGTATCTCAGGTTTCCTTTACATTCTTATGTCATTGAAATAACAATAAATGTTTCCATTAGGATCTGCCATCTAATTAGGAAGTTAAATAACTTCATAAGCTAAGAGGTTAAGTGTAGAGCTTGGATTTCACCTTAAACGTAGTATAAGGGTTAATGTCTCTGCAATACAACATACTGCGTCGCTTTTTGGTTGTACAGTACTTAGTATGATCATTTTGTAAACATCTTTTTCAAATATAATGCATACATTTCCAGATGATTGGTAAAAACTATTTGACTATGAAGCCTGGAATTAAGTTGAAGTGCAAGGTTGAAATGATAATTGACTAGCATGTATATCAAAAAAATATTTGGATATAAGTGTCTTTCGATAAATGTTTTACGATTTTCTACAGAAAATCATATCGCTAAGGAATATTGTATCTTTAACACTGCAGTAGGGTTAAATTGAAGTAACCCAGACAAAATTTCTGTACTCCTTTTGATTTTTATTTTATTATTAATGTCATATAGAGAATGAGTTTCGAAAAGTTGTCAGCCATTAAAATTTATTTTCCTTTACTGAAAACGAGGTAAATAAAAGCTTTTGCAGAAGAAGAAATTAAACAGTTTTATCTGGTCCAGCAGTCATATCTACAGTAAGTAATAAATAAAAAAATCATGTTGAAAGCCGTGCGGTGTATCATAACGTCCTGTTAAGTAGCCCAAAATATAATTCTGAGGTAGATTAGTGGGATAAATTAAAGAAACAACCAGAAAATGGTATTTTATGTTGATCCTATTGAGTGAAATCCAAAGAAACTAATTAGTTCGTAGCTCAAGGTCAATGTCAGCACATTGGTTCAATGGGACTGACCTTCGCTACACAAAAATATGCAATATTTTTGCGTCCGTTCTTCCAGAACCTTTGGGAAGGATTGCAAATATATGCTTCGGATTCTAATTTTAAGGAATATACGAGCTGCTCGCTAAAATTTACGCTTCTAGAAGACGGAACATACCTTTGACAAGACATTTGTTCAATTGTAAATAATGACATGCATTTGGGAAAATGGCAGCAAGACAGAAACTGACTCTGGAAAGACCTGAAAATTGCCAAAAGCAATATATGAAGAGTCTTGAAATGATTTTAAGCCTCCAGTGGTGCATCTAGACAATCAGTTTAAAGTCGATAAATGTCCACCATAGACTCTCAAGACCGTTTTTTGGCAATAGTAGCTAAAAGAAATAGACAAATGACATCAATCCAGATCACGAAAGAGTTATCTTCAGCTACATGAATTCAATTATCCACATATACCGTGAGTTTCAGGCTGCATAAAAGAAGGTGATTGCAAGCAAACCTATGATTTGTCTCCCACTAATTAGGACTACGAAATGCTCTTGGTTGAGATGATGTAGAGGTCCTCTGGATTGTAGTAGCACTGACTGGAGCGAAGTTATCTTGGTTGATGAGTATTGCGTTTATCTAGAGAGCAATTTCAGAAGGGTTACAATCTGAAAGAAGAGAAGAACACGCAATAAACCTTAAAACATCCGTATCTATAAAAATGTTGCAACAATATAGTACGGACAGGCATCATTTCGACTCGACATTCTGACTTACACAGTTATAGAAGTGGAATTTTAAATGCTGAAACATGCAAAGATGAGGTTTCTGGTCCTCATGTCAAGTTGTTTAGAAGTACAGTTGGCAATAGAATATTTCTAATGGAAGAAATCGCGCTGAACTGTAACCGATTATTCTGAGGATGAAATTTTCCAGCGGTTGGAGTGACCCGCATATTCTATGGATTTAAATATGATAGAACATGTGTGGGGCGCACTAGAACGCAGACTTGTATTATTGCAAGCCCCCTATCACTATTCAGGACTGCAAGGTAATATTCATCATGAATACATATCATTACAGTGAACAGTTCTGGAAACATATTATTGAAAATTGCTGGTGAGCTCGCGAGGCCGCTGTGACCTAGTGGTAAGGTCTCGGCTGCAGGGGCGGAGGGCCCGAGACTCGAAACCCAATTCTACGAAAGATCCGCTGTGTATGGGGCCAGTTTCACCCTAAATCATACGCAGTGGCCAAACGTCTCACTGATGTGGCGCGAAAGCTTGGAGAGCGGGTCGCCAGCTCAGATTTCATCCTCGTCAGCTCAGATTTCATCCTGACTGCGGTTCAAATTTACGAGGTCCCCACCCCCAAAAATAGCCCTCACATTGCGTCAAAACGGGACGTTAATATAATCTAACTAACTGCAGTAGATCTTGCGTTGTTGTGAGGAATGAAATCACATCATGTTAATTTTTTCTTAGAAAGTATCTATAAAAAATTGTATCACCAACTTTTCGATATTTCACATTTCCTATGTTCTTATTTAAATTTATGTTTTGCGGAAATCAGTAATTCTGAATTTCAAAGTTATATCAGACATGACAAAATAAAGGTACTATGCAAGTTCCATGGTCTTAGTTGCAAAATCATTCGAGTTAATGCGATTCATAGGTGTCCCTTTAATTTTTTCCGCCAATGTATTTAAAAGTTAATCACGTACACTGAAGAGCCAGAAAAACTGGTACAGGAGTGCGTTTGCAAATAACAGGGGTATGCAACCAATCATCGTAACCCCATGCGGTCGGCAATGCCTATATAAGACAACAGATGTCTGACAAATGTATTAGATCGGTTCCTGTTGCTGAAATGGCAGGTTATCAAGATTTAAGTGACTTTGAACGTGGAGTTATAATCAGCGCACGAGATGGGACATAGCATCTCCGAAGTAGCGATGAAATTTGGATTTTCGCGTACAACAATTTCACGAGTGTACCGTGAATATCGGGTATCCGGTACAACATCAAATTTCCGCCATCGGTGCGGCCGGAAAAAGACCTTGAAAGAACTGGACCATTGACGTCAGACGCGAATCCTTAAACGAGATAGACGTGCAATACTTCCTCAAATTGCCACGGATTTCAATGATGGGGGATCTACAAGTGTCAGAGTGCGAACTGTTCAACGTTCCGTCATTAATATGGGCTCTCAGAGCCGAAGGCCCACTTGTGTATCGTTGCTGACTGCACGGCACAAAGCTTTACTCCTCTCCTAGACCCGACAACACTACCATTGGACTGTTGATGACTGGAAACACATTGCCTGGTCTGACGAGTCTCGTTTCCAATTGTATCGGACGGATGCGCGTATACGAGTATGGAGACAACATCAATAATCCATATTGGATAATCTATCCTGTTTGTCAATAGGGGACTGTTCAATCTGGTGGAGCCTCTGTGATGGTATGGAACGTGTGCAGTTGGCGTGATATGTGACCTCTGATACGTCTAGAGACAACTCTGACAGGTGACAGGTACTTAAGCATCCTGCCCGATCACCTACACTCATTCATGCCCATAGTGCATTCCGACGTATTGGGACAATTCCATAATGACAATGCGACACCCCACGAGTCGAGAGTTTCTACCAAGTGGCTCCAGGAACACTCTTCTGACTTCAGACACTTCCATTGGCCACCTAAATCCCCAGACATGAATATTATTGAAAATATCTGGGATGCCTTGCTACATGTTGTTGAGAAGAGATCTCCACCACCTCGCACTTCTATGGATTTGTTGACTGCCCTGCAGGATTCATGGTGCGAATTTCCTCCAGGATACCTTCAGACATTAGTCGAGTCCATGCCACATCGTTTTGCGTCACTTCGGCGTGCTCATGGGGGCCCGACACGATATTAAGAAGGTGTACCAGTTTTTCTGGCTCTTCAGTGTATTTGAAAATAATTTAGTTTTATATATTGATAATCGATTTTTTTGTGGTATGAAATTCTGTATTTAAAGTAACAATTGTTTAATTTCATGGAGCTTTTCCGGTAACCTTGATACATTAATTGCCTCATTAGCATTAGCCTACTGCGCCGTGGCATTTACATACTCTCAATTTGACTTGTTTTTCTTTACTGCAAGAAATGCTTTGATCATGCCAAGAAAGCAACCTACATCATACCGCAGGTTATTTTATAAATTCCAAGCAAGTTATTTTTAAAGACGAATACTAAGAGAGATGCATTTGTATGTCGCATTTCAGCTTTCTGTGCTGCAAAACTTGCACATACACAATGGATACTGAGCAACAAAACTGTTTAATAACTAAGTGTCATTATACTGAGCATTTAAATTCAGCTGTATTTGCTATACTACTGCTGAACTCCAATACGTCATAAGACGTATTTGTGACGCAAATGAGATGAAACAGCTTCAAAAACTCGTAAGGTTTTCCTCATTGTACAGCAAAAATTATTGTATCCCCGATAAAATATATCCCATTATTAGTATTCTTAAATCCATTTCGTTATAAAATAATCGCTAAGTCGTTTTCCATCACTAGACTTTTTGTTATAAGGCTATAAGAGTATATAGCGTATTGACCACATAATTATTGCATACATATGAAGTTTTCGGAGTCCGCGAAATTGGCATTTTGTATGTAATATTAGCTTCGTTGCTTTGTAGAACACCACTTGATAGTAGAGTAAAAATCGTTTCTAAAAAAATATTCAAATGTAGCAGCTGCAAAATTTATTTTAAAATTATCCAGATTTTATTTTATCATTAGATTATTGATGATGTATTTATAGAAATAGCTAAAACTATTCCCACGCAAGCTCACGTGTATGAAACAGATTTTGAAATATTTACACCAAACATTTCAAATTATGGTATTTATTCTAAACAACAATTTTAAAAAGAAGAACTTTCAGAAAAAATCATTTCCATCTAAAATAAAAAGTCCTTTTCATCACATATTCATACTTGCGTGAAAAAAGAACTTTTCCAACTCTTTAAATATTTTATATCCTTTCATAATTCCAAAAGAAGTCCTTAACACAACTTTTCCAAACCTATTCGAATATTATCACAAAACATTAGCTTAAACCGACGTTCAGGCAGCATACATCATAAAAACCGGCAGAAAAACGGCATCATGACGAAAAAAACTAAAACACAATAAGTGAAATGCTAGGAACAAAACAATTTATAAGAATGATTTCGAAAAGAAAGTGTCAAATAACAAAACAATGTACTAATATATAGAGAAAGGGTAGGAGGGTAAAAATTTTCTCCTCCCCGTGCAACAGCTGTACACGATCCGAAAAAGAAATGATAAATTAGTTTGAAGAGTATAAAATTACAGCTTAAAAGCAATTTCTAAAGCAAGTGCCGAACATAAAGTTTAAATTGAGGGAACGAAACTTGAAACAAATTATAGAACGACAAAATAATTATTACGTTACGACAAAAGCAGATAAATTAGTTACACTGTAAAAGATGGTGTGACCAAAGTGAAAAAAAATTTAAAATATGGTGCTTTAAAAAATGGAATAAAAGATGTCGTAGACAGACGTTTATTTCAAACATTTTATGACCATATTCTCTTGGATATTCTATTAAATCCAAAACGCGAGCGTTTACTGCATGTCATATAAAAGTGTAGAAACGGATAAAAAATTATTTTGAAGCATTTTATTCTTTTTATGAAAAAAAGATTAAGATGACTTGTAAGTGGTGCATTTCGGTTCTGTTGCCACTCTTAACTCAATTATATTTTAAGACTACCCAATAATAATTTTATTTAATGAAAATTCTAATCATATAAGTATCTTAATCTAAAAGAAATTACACAATGGGCATATTTTGAACATAATAAAAACAAAAATGTTACAGTAACGATAATTATAAGTGAGGATCTTTTCTTTTAAAGTTGCATATTTTTTATCGGCGGAAATAAACTTCATTTCCATTTAACAATTCCCAAATGATATTATGTACAGCAGTGACTGCAATTTTAGTAACGCAAACATTTTCACACTAATTTGTATAGAGAAGTTTTTTTTCAATAATATTTTTATGAGATGTGTTCCGTAGAACGAAAAAAAATTATTCATTTCATTTTTGCCTTAATTTTTAAGCAAAATAAATAAAACTTTCTTAAATTCAGAACTTTTAAACAGAAAAATACACTATCTAGGCGCTAATTGTAATTGACATTCGTTTCCTTTAAAGATATATATTTCACATTATCAGCATTTCTGATTAATTCGTAGTTCATTATTCATTAATTCATTTACATAATTAGTGAAAGGAAGATCTAATGAAGCATTCAAAGATATAATTAAACCTGTCGAGCTTATTTTAACACATCATCTGCAGTACATAAAAACAATAAATGCACTAATAATGTCACTGGAAAATGGTAGATCTAAAAGTAATATCATTAAAAAACTTTTTAACCTTACAGCAGATAGATTTTGATTCACAAGCATTAAAAGTTCATTAAACCACAAATTCTGCATACGCGCAAGCACCTGAAAAAATCATATAATCGCGGACATATAACATTCTTTATCAAGTGTTCGTTATCTTATTAACTTCCTCTCAGCAAAATAATGAAATGTATCTAAAGTTTTTCATGCACGTTACAAAGGAAAGAAAAAAAGTATAGAAATAGTACTCATCACTTTCTTTTGCATCAATTTCTCAGGCCTTGGAGGGTATTCACATAGCAGGAACGAAGTGGCCGAACACTCGGCACATCATCTTTCAAACCCGAAATTCGTCAAAGGTATGGTCACGCAGATTTTGGGCACTCTGCCTCCGCAAAAATCTTTAGATCTCTTCTAGCACAGACATAATTATGTACAGTCGTCAAAAAAAATGGGACTCCTATGTAACTCTGGTATTTATTATAGGGTCTTCACAAAACTGGTGTCCATGTTAATGGCTCAGGAGCACAAGTTTGTTCAAATCAAAAAACTGATGAACCGAGTTAATTAACATAGTTAATTAACAGTTATCTCGGAATTTTCCCATTACGCCTATCAATGTTTTTGTCTGAATCCTCCTCAAAACTTTTTATAGAGTTTTGATTAAAATTTCGAAAGTTATAGGATTTTGAAAATTGGCCTTTAACATGTTAAGTGAATTTTAGGAACTTTTGACGATATCTCGGAAAGTATTATATATTTCTCAAACATTTTTCCACTCACTAAAAGAACACTATTTTTTCATAATTATAATGTGATAATGTCACGAAAAAAGTTCATAAATAAAAAAGATTAATAATTTTTAAAAATTTTTTAAACATGACTATGAAAAAAGGTGAATTGTAATATAGTAAAATTTTTAACATGAGAGCAAAGCTGAGACGTTATATATAATCCAAAATATCAACTGCATATCTATAATTTACAAAAAAAAAACTGCAAATTCCCGCTGTTGACAGGCAACGTCCACTTTTTGAGGGACAGTATATTATATTTATTTGCATTTATCAATCTAGTCTTCATGAGGCTCGTGATTCTCGCAGTTTTTTGTAAATATATCGGACACTATTATATATATGCACTTGATTTTTTGGATACCGGCGTTATAACATCTCAGCTTTGCTCACTTTCGATTCACTTTTTTTTCACAGTCATATTTAAAAAATTATTAATTTTTTTATTTATGAATTTTTTTCATGACTTTATGTAAAAAAATAGTGCTGTTTTAGTGAGTCAAAATATTTTTGAGAAATATATAATATTTTCCGAGATATCGTCAAAAGTTCCTAAAATTCAGTTAACATGGAAAAGGCCAGTTTTCAAAACCCTAGAACTCTCGAAATTTTAATCAAAACTCTATAAAATTTTTTTGAGAGGCTAATTTCATGACGGGAAGACGATTCAGAGAAAAGAAATTGATAGGCGTAATGGGAAAATTCCGAGATAGCAGTTAATTAACTATGTTAATTAACTCGGTTAATCAGTTTTTTTTTTATCTGAATAAACCTGTCACCTTGAACCATTAACATCGACACAAGTTTTGTGAAGACCTGATAATAAATACCAGAGTTATAGAGGTGTCCCATTTTTTTTGATGACGACTGTACCATTCAACAAATTCTGCTCGGCAAATGGCATGAGTTCACAGACTTTGTCGAACTATAATTATGTGCCTACCAAAATGGAGAAACCCGGGACTTCATCATGCTACTCTATATGCATAGCCAGATCTCTTCACAAAATTTCACCTCCTCTGCTCTAGCGAAAAATCTCGTCTGTCTTTTTCTTTTCCAAAAGCCCCGCTCTGGTGATAAAACGGAAGTCACGTGATTCAAAGCGCACCGCTGATTTGTCCAACTCCCCAACCGACAAGATGACGACATTCACACTCTCTTTTCTAAAAGCTACTAGTTTCTTCTGAGCAGTTGCGAACATTATTCATTCGACCACAGGAATTTGGGCGGGTCACGCGGCAATTGACCTTAAAGGAAATGATTCCCAGAGGGTCAGCACTCACAGGCGCCAAGACAGGCCACTATTCAATAAAATGTCTGGGGCAGAATTTCAGAAATAGAAAGTATTACGTTTGGAGGGAGAAAAAAAACAAATTCCGTGCTACATATTCAGAATTTATACAATTAATTAACATTTAAACAAACGCATACAATGACAGATATTCGCATAATAGATTTGAGTGAAATGAAATAATATAAAACACTTTATGAATTTTGAGCATAAAGAAATTGTTACCAAAAAGAGCTTTGAAGTGAATTGTTACTTATTAAATTTCAGATAGAAAATTAGACTTTGAATTTATTTAATAAAATGCACTAAAAACAAATTGAGGTTATTACTTTAGAAGTCAAGTTATTAATTTATTTTCAATGTTGTGAGACAACACAACAAAAACTCCTATATAGATAAATGAACTTATTTCATACCTGATATCGAAAGCTAATTTATCACATTTCGAAAATAAATAACCTTCTCCAAATACCCTTTCTAAATATATCGACATCTAATGGAAAATACTACTTCTTATTCTTACTCTCTTCTCTGACTTTTCCTTTATGTGTCAATTTCATCAACACCTGGATGCAAAATAGTTGATAGAATATATTATAGATTTTATAATAGTGAACATGAATTATAAATCAAATTGGTCAGTTCATTATAATCCTCCCTGATGGTGATATTTCGTCTCTGGGGCCAGAGGACCGCGAGTTGTAAACCAAATACCACCAAAGATCAGCCGTGTAGATATGTCTGGTACACGCTAGATCCATCGGAATCAAAGAGTGACCAGTGATGTGGTATGAAGATTTGAGAGGTGCCATCCTCGTCATCTGACTGCCTTAAAAATTACAAGGTATTCCCTATATATCCCCCGTGTAGCTTCGTATTGTACTTGCCCTATATATTCCACCGTAGGACTTTCTTTAAATAAAAATAAACCCCAAATCTCTATACATTTTTCTTACTCAAGAAAATAATCATTAAACGTCCAAATGCAAATGATAAGCACAAACAAAAGCAGTGTTGGCTATAAAAAGATTACTTAAAAGCATCAAGATACAACTTTGTTAGGTAGTCTAAAAAATAGAACATTTTATAATATGAATCAACTGACTATAGATTTTAAAATCAAATAAATAAATGCATTAACATAAACGATATTGTGCGTGAGATTCATTCTCTTTTATATTTTAATATTTCTCATTCTTTAAACAGTGCACTTTTTGAACGAACAATCGTTGATTTTATACATCATTTTTCGTAATTTTCTTCCCAAAAATAATCCCGAATGAGATTTGAATTTCATGCTATTAGACCAGCTTATTTGCAATAGGCGAAATTGCTTGCTATTAAATGATATCATAGATAGAGTCACCATCACCTTTCTGATTTGCATTTAAGGGATTATTTGTGAGCTTCTCTTTCAACTTGTCTATACAGTGTAAACACATTTATGGTCTTCTTACAAAATTTTCATTAACGCATGATTTTATCTCAATTATCTTCTTTGAATTGAAAAAGTAAATGATACCAGATATAAAGCGCAACTAAATGTTGTTAAACCTACCTAGAAATTTTATTTCTTTAAAAGAAAACGCAGTCGTTAATTAGCATAAATTTACACTAATTTACTTCTAAGACAATAATGAGTGAGTTAAAATTAAGACGATAAACTTTTGAAATAACTAAATCATAACGTGTAACGCTGGCTCAATTCATTAAATAATGAATAGAATCATTTCCTAAATAATGCATTATAGTTCTAATTAATATGTTAGAGGTTTCATATAATGACAAGAGAAATTCTAATTCCTTCAGGTATTACTAAATAAGTGAAAGAACTATTAAATGAACACTCCTCCAAACAAAAACTAAGAAATTGTACAAAAATATAAATACAAATGTAATGTTTTATAAACAATACGCTAACTTATAACTGATCTAGATGCCTCCAAACATCAATCTGTCTTCCAGGCTGTTCTAATTTTGACCTAGGTGGGTATCCTTAATATAGTCACAACAATGTTAAAAGTGCACAACAACCTCTGAAACTTATAAGACATCCTTCTGCTCCTCTGTCACTCCGATCGGTCTATCTTAAGGCTATTATCTCACCAGGAACGTTAAATTATGCATAATCGACGAAACTGCACAGCGTAAACAATATCCTTGCCAACGAAATGCAAAATAGCTGTCGCCATTGAAATTCGACGCTGCGTTGACACGTGCAGCCACTCCAATTATATGTTCGACATGAAGCCTATAAATTTAACAAGAAATCGGATACTTTTACTCAGAAAAATTATAGTAATTCTTGACCTTTGCGCTGGAAAAGATCGAGTGGTAGGGATTAAATTTAAGACTTTAATCGTAAACATAAACTGAAGAGAGTTTTCATTAAACTCTCTTTATGGGTAGCTGCTTCAAGATCTATTGTCTAGCTTCTCTTATATTCTAATCCGTTTTGAACTACTGGCGTTAGGAAAACGAAAGATATAATGTTGGGGAACAACGACTGCGTAAAATGTTATTGTATTGTGTGTTTAAATAACTTGCATTTATTCGCAAGTATTGACTTAATTTTACTTGAGGCAATAAAGTTCAAAAATATAATATTTATATTAGATTTAAGAATATATTATTATATTATAGCTACACAAAGCGATATGTACACGAAGATTATTTCTTTAAGAAGATTATTTAGCTACGCGAAATTTATATAGCGACAAGAAGATTATCTCCATATAAAGGTTATTTTGAGAGTGATTCCGTAATTTTAACCCATGGTAGAGGAGGAAGTATCACCAACCATTTTTTGAAATTTCCATTGCACACCACTGTGAGGATGATGGATCCACGAAAGATTCAGTGCGCTCCAGAATCATTTACGTAGTGGAGCTTTAGCGTAATCAGGTCTCGAATCCGCAATCCTTGGCACCGAAGTTGAAGCTCTATCATCATCCAATGTGGTCTGCTAATGCGATGAGCTATCAGATAAATTGATCTAAATTTTATGTCTCATCTAATTACATATATTTATTATGTCTCTATAGAGCAAAACTCTATTAGAGTGATATATGATTACATCAACAATCTACCTACAAAATGAAATCTTTTGTGAGATTCTTAATTTATGCAAGATGCAGTATTAAAAAATAGTTTTTCTTAATCTATTAATCAATTATTATATGGATCAATATCTAAAGTGCCCAATATTTCATATTTTCTTCGCACCTTTTTATGCGATAAATTTACTTGTTTATTACCCAAAAGAATCTCATTTATACTTATTAATGTTTACCTCAGTGAAGATACATAGGTTTAAAGAAAACATTATGAGAAATGCAATTTATTGTTTTATTTTTTTGTAATTCTTAGGAGTAAACCGGACGAAAAATAAAGCGATTAATAATTCAAATGAATGGCCGTTATTGTTAACACGAATTATAAATAATTTTTGGAATAGCAATTGTTACTCTCAGCCCATAGATCTTACGCTGAGATGTCGCGCTCAAGTTTCTTGGTGCACGCGAGGCAGATCTCGCTTACCTATCATGACAGAAACAACTCAACGATTTGGTTGTGTTAAATAAATATTGGTGATGCCGGATTAATTGGTAAGAATTATTCTTGTCATTATTTGGAGAATTATTATGATAAACCTTCTGTAAACATTTGTAAATAGGTGTGCTGCAATTATTTATTTTGTACTCTTTGGAAAATATACTGAAACTTTTTAGTTCAATGGTCTTTGATGTGGTTAATCGGGCTTCCTGCTTCATTTAAAAAAACATGGAAGACATAGAGCAAAAAAATCGCTTCTGGCTATAAAGTCATCTTGTTCGCCACAAACAAGGGTTTTTTATATAATTTTTTAGAATTTGTTGTTACACTGGATTTATCAAACTAAAGCAACTAACTGTTAATGTTTGTTAAATCACGATTTCCTTTAAATATAAAAAAATGCTGTTTTAATTAATTCATATTTAGTAAGCTAATAAGTTCTATTAATGCAAACCATTTTACTACCCAATAAAAGTGCCCTTGATTATTCACGAAATGGTTCTTAATTTTCATATAATGGAGGCAAGATTATAGAAATTGGAATTTGAAGTACGTTAGCCATGAACTATTATTGCATTCAGTTGTATGATGAACGGACATAAAATTCTTGGCTACCGTGATGTATTAAACTAGCTTCGCTAATCCGTGATAGATAACTTTTAAGCAAAAGAAAAACAAGCTTAAACAAAGAAAATGCCTTCGGTTTAATACTAAAATTTATCCTTTGAGATTGTTTTAGCATTTATATAGTCGTCATACAACTATGTTAATAACAAATAGACTTTAAGCCACATCATGTCTCTGCACGTAGAATCATGAAGACTCCGAAACAGTGAAGATGGCCAAACGTGGGTTGAAAAAGTATGAGAAAACATTGTACAATAATCTGCAACAATGGACAAGGTAACAACAAAAAAATACATGACCGCATTAGGGCTTTGCCCAAAAGTGTACAGGGCCTAAGGAGAGTTTCATTGGGAAATTAATTAGAAAATCACCGCATCACCATTTAAATGTAAGCATATCAAAGGAAGTAGATATTTATCTCTTCATATATCTTTTTCTGTTGGTAGACACTATTTATATAAACCTATTTATAGCACCCACAAGAAAAGAAAAGTCTCGTCAAGGGATTTGCGAAGCGCGGAAGACGAATACTTACACAAACTTTTCAAGTTTTCAAAGAAACTAAATTGGTACAGTACTGATAAAGGGTTCGATCGAAATTTTATTCTTACTTTCAGTAAGTAGAGCAAATTTTTCATTCTCTCAAAGATTATTGTGCATCATGTTTGATAATTTCTTTTGACATTTAAATATGGTTATTAAATTCTTAATAGCTATTTATATCCTTGTCTTTAAAATTAAATTTGTTTACTTATATATTTTAACTTGTTTGCGTATATTTTTAGATTTTAAATATATCAAATTTCGTAAATACTTAGTTCCTATAATCTTCCAATTTTTTCTTATGTTTTCCTTCTTTATTTGCAAAATATTCTTAATATAACACCCACACATAAGGAAAATTTAGTGATTAAATTTGAGAGGAAAAGGAAAACGATTACATATGCGAACGCTTCAACCTTTCAATGATATTAAATTGGTGTATTTGCATGGTGGTTGAAAGCTTATTTAAAGATATATTGTATGCAAAAAATATCTTTCGAGAGAAAATAAATAACCCGCCTTCTCTAAGATTACTTTATATCTATTTTTGGCAGTTTTCTATTTTATTTAAATGTGATTATTAAAAATATTATATAGATAATAAGTAATATATTAAAATATCATATAATATTTTATTAGAAATATAAATATAATGATAATTAAATATATAAGAAAATATTTTATGAAAAATATTAAATATATTACTTTTATTAAATTATAATTGCATTTTACGGACGTATTTGACTTATTTGGCCTAGACTATGTTAAACCTAACCCCGAAAATCAAATAGTCTCACTTCCTATGCGTTCAGGATTGTTAGATACTAAGACCATTAAGTCATTTGGATTTTACTTTACTTGCAAAAGTAATCTTTTAGTTAGCTAATCAACATGTAGGCAATTTTACTTGTTTGACGTATTATACGTATATCTCCTTATGTTATTTTTGATCTATTGCTAAACACAAAGGACATGAACGGGCAACTCCACGGGCTGTCTAATGGATCCTAGATCTTATCTTCCAATAACTTGAAAGGTGAGAAAGCATATTTATGTTCTCCCGGGATATTTTGATATTCTTGTCTGCAGTAATCTGAAGGTTAAAAGCAAAAACTAATTTTGTATATTAATTTAATGTCTGAATAGACATAATGTTTCGATGTTTTATGTGTGATAAATTAGAAGTAAAGATGCTTTCATAACGATATTGAAAATATTATATAAAACCTAATATCTAATAAAGAAAATGAAAATGAATCAGCTTGACAGTTTTAAGAGGAACAACAAATCTCTTAAACGAATGTACAAACGTGGGATAATTAGCCAAAACAACTATGCATCTATGAACTCGAATTATCTTTTCCAAACTTAATGGAACCATTCTAAAATATAGATATGTCGATAGTTTGTATATATTCACAAGAATGATGGAATATTCTTGAATTTACATGATTCACTGAAGTATTAAGCCATTCATCCGAAGTGAAGTAATAGATCATTTCCTACAATTAACGATGACTTTAAACCTTGAATTTAATAGTTTGTTACATTATAATAACTTTAAAAATTAATAGTAATGGTTCTAACCTTAGTTACTTAGGATATTACATAAGCAATTCCGAAACAAGGAAATTATTAAAATATACATAAAGTCACCTTTTAAAATTTTTCCAAATTGCAATTTCAGAAAATTAATATTATTAATTATTAAAATTATATATATATTAACAAAAGAAAAAATATACAAAACTATTTTAGAAAAAAGAGAGAATCAATGAATAAGTAGAATGCTAACGTATAGTTTTCTATATATATGTTCTATATAGACTGTTTTATATTTATATATAGTATTTCACTTCATAGATAGATGGCGCCACAAGATTAAAAATAAAATTGCATCATATATTCATTTTTTTATATTTTTATGTACATTTCCAAAATAATATATATTATTATAAAAGGTTAAATTTAAATTTATAGTTAATTTTTTAAATGTTGTTTATATAGTATTAATAGCCTAATTTAGAAATAAAATTTTCACTTTAAATGGGGAACTCTCTTTAGTATAACGCTCAAGTCATAACAATAATTAAGACTATTGAATTGGTATGCTTTAAGTTATATACTTTCTCGTTTCTAATCTTGAAAGATTTTGGAGATTTATTCCCCTTTTTTTCCAACAATTGGCTTTCGCAGAGGGTTGGTGCCACAAATCTAGATTAATGCGACAAATATCGGTTCCCAAGACCGATTGGTATTTGATTGTTGGAATTCCAATTCTGGGTTGTCTTTTTCATAGTAGTAATAGTATATAATCAAACTATCTTTTGTATTTCATTTGTATGATTACACAGGTCTGCAACCAAAAAACTGCATAGGATTTTTTGACTGTTTCTCATAATTTTTTACTCACTGAAACCGGAAAAAATATTTAAAAAATTCCATCAAGTCAGGTTTTCTTGCAAAACTCATATTTTTAGTTTAATTAAGCGTAAAATTTCTCTTTTTAACCTGAAATCTGGTATCCTATTCTTAAGTCAGAAAACAATATCAAATAATGATTTCATTTATTAATTTCATATTTTTAAGAGTGACACTCAAGAGAAATACAAATAGAAAATGTGTGGAATTTGAGGAACGACCATAAACAGTTACACACAGACACAAGCTTCTACTACGATTCACGCAACATCTACTAAAATGCAAAGTAAGTAAAGGAGAAAGTATAATTTGGAACGGGTGCGCGCATGCGCCGGTTGTCACTGTAACTGTCTTAGACCGAGGAAAGGTGATTCACGCCGGAAAATCAGTTTACATCCTTCTTTCATTCGTGATTGAGCCCGTATTTTAGTTCTGTATTATGGCTCCAAGAGGTTGTGTAATTTCTCCAGACAACATTTTTTTATTTGTGGTTAAAAGTCAACAAAGAAACATAAGTGATTTTGTGAAGAAAGTTTATTTTGCTTAATTCAAGTTGAAACTTGGGGATCAAGACAAACTATGGGCTCCTCACAAGGTGTGTAGAAGATGTGAGGAAGATCTTCGTTTGTGGTTTAAGGGTAAGAAAAACTCATTTCGTTTTGGCATTCCTATGATGTGGCGTGAACAGCAAAACCACACTACTGATTGCTATTTCAGTTAGGTAGATGTAAGAGGCTTTAATACTAAGATTAAAAAGAACGTATTTTACCCAACCTTAGTTCAGCAACTCGTCCAATGTCTCATACCTCAGAAATATCGATTCCACACCCACCTTCAAGTTTAGTTGATATCCGGAGTGATTCTGGGGATGTAGACACATTACCTCACCAGCACGAATCTAGCTCGGATTTTACTGTAGAGGAGGGAGCCCAACCATTTTCCCAGAGCAAGCTTAATGATCTAGTTAGAAATTTAGGCCTTTCTAAACATGGAGCAAAATTGCTAGGGTCAAGACTGAAAATTAAAATTCTGCTGACACCTGGAACTTCATTCTCCTGGTACAGGTACCGAGAGAAGGAATTCAATCAGTTTTTCTCCAAAGAGTGAAATCTAGTTTTTTGTAATGATCTTCAACGACTAATGAAGTGCTTTGACACAGAATATGATCCATCTCAGTGGCTCCTATTCATAGATTCGTCTAAAACAAGCCTCAAAGCAGTCTTTCTGTATAATGGTAATTCATTTGCATCGCTTCCTTTAGGATGCTCGGTGCATTTGGAAGAAAACTATAATGATTTGTCTATGATTCTTGAGAAAATCAAGTATAAAGAACATCGTTGGATGGTTTGTAGAGACTTCAAAATGCTAACCATGTTGTTGGGTCAGCAGGCAGGTTACACAAAATTTCCCTGCTTCCTATGCTTGTGGGACAGCCGAGCCAAAGACCTCCATTGGACCGAAGCTGACTGGTCACTTAGGTGCCTTAACACCCGGCTAAAAAATGTCATAAATACAACCTTTGTTCCAACTGAAAAGGTTTTATTACCACCTCTTCATATAAAATTAAGGCTTATGAAGCAGTTTCTTAAATCACTATCTAAAGATAGGGGATGCTTCAGATATCTGTGTTCCATGTTCCCAAAACTGTCAGAAGCCAAGTTGAAAGAGGGAGTTTTTACTGGCCCCGACATACAAAAACTGTTATCAGATTCCCTCTTTTCAGAAACATTGGGGGACAAAGAAAAAGAAGAACGGGACTCTTTTAAGGATGTAATGCACAGGTGTTTGGGGAATACTAAAGACCCTCTCTACAAAACCATTGTACAACACATGTTGACAGCGTATGAATCTCTACGATGCAAGATGAGCTTAAAAGTTCATTTCCTGCACTCCTATATTGACTGTTTTCCCGAAAAGTTAGGAACCTATAGTGAAAAGCAGGTGAAAGATTTCACCAAGATGTCCGTGATATCGAGAGACGATACCAAGGAAGATGGGACGTCAACATGCTAGCTGATTACTGTTGGATGCTCAGGCGGGAAACAGAAGATGGAGAGCGAAAGCGTGTTCGGAGGAGCGTCAAGAGAAGAAAAAAGGTTTCACAAACAAAAAGAGTAAACATGTAATGTTAAAAATATCATGAAGGAATAGTTGTTTGTTTCTTTTTTCCAACTATAAGAAAAATTATGCACAGTAAATTGTAATAAAATATTGTTTTTTTCATCGCAGTTGTACTTTTTTAATGTAAACTCCTCATGTTTTACAAAAAAATACGTGATGGAGGAAAATGGAGGTCATTTTCCGATTTAGCACCCTAAAATACATAAAATTTACCAAAAATATCCAATGCAGCTGATTTCATTTTTGCATACCTGTGTTACTGATAAGGTAATTTTATTTTAATTTTAATTTTTAGATTAATATATTTATATATTAAAAACTTAACACATGTTTTGATTATTTGAAATATTTAATTATATATATATATATATACAAATATATATATAGTTAAATATTTAAAATAATCAAAAAATGTGTTATATTTTCAATATATACATATATTAATCTAAAAATAAAAATTAAAATAAAGTTACCTTAACAATAATCATACAAATGAAATACAGAAGATAGTTTTATTAACGCCTATTACACTATGAAAAAGGACAACCTAGAGATAGAATTCCAACAATAAAATTCTTATCAGCCTTGGGAACTGATATGTCACATTAATCTAGATTTGTGGCATCAACCCTCTGCGAAAGTCGATTGTTGGAAATACAAAAAAGTAGGGTAATAAATCTCCAAAATCTTTCAAGATTAGAAAAGAGAAAGTATATAACTTAAAGCATATAATAGTCTTAATTATTGTTATGATTTGAGCGTTATCCTCAAGACAGTTTCGCATTTAAAGTAAAAAAAATATTTCTAAATTAGGCTATTAATACTATAACGAACATCATTAAAAAAATTAACTGTAAATTTAAATTTAACCTTTTATAATAATATATATTATTTTGGAAATGCACATAAAAATAAAAATGAATATATGACGCAATCTTGTTCTTAATCTAGTGGCGCCATCTACCTTTGTAGTGAAATACTAATATCTCTGTGAATTCCATTATATATGATCACATCAAAAATAAATATAAAGACAATTAATTTAATGGTGTTAAATATTACCTATTAACATAAGCATACGTGAAATTTATAGGATACCCATATCTCATAGCATTTCCGAGAAATGTATCAATATATGACCGCTGTTTATATCTGTCTGTGACTAAAATAGTTCTTCGATGAATATAATTTAAGCCGATATTTCTATAAATTTGACGACTGATGTTGCTATTCCAAAAAGGTAGCTTGTTTATATTGAACTGAAAAGTGTTTCTTCTATCATAAATCTCAGTGCTTAATTTATTATCAACCATTTTAATTTCAAGATCTAGAAAATCTGCAGAAGAAAAACCTTCACTAGTTTTTAGTAATATTCAATACTCTGGATAAAAGTCGATATGTGGAGTGTAGTCTTCTACTGTTGAACATATTAATAACTCATCAATATACCTATACATGATATGAGAATTATTGTAAATATAAATTAGCTAGAGCATTACTTGCTGGTCCACGTTGTGGAAGTCCTTTAATATATATATATATATATATAACAAACCTTACCTTTGTACTTTTACCGAAAAACTGCAGACTTTCCATTTAATTTCAACATTGATTGATTTCCATGACATTGATATATATATATATATATATATATATATATATATCCTTAATAATATAATAAATGTGAAATGTGTGTGTCTGTCTGTTACGCTTTCACGACCAAACTACCAAACCGATGTGGATGAAAATTGGCAGAATTGCAGCTTGAAACCCTAGAACGGACATAGGGTAGGTGAAATTATGTTAAATTCATTATTTTTGACTACAGACAACAATTAAATAATTAATAAAGAAAGCCCATTGACTCAGCGATGAAGACTTTATTTTTCAGTCAACTGTCACGTGATCCTTAAGGAATACGTAAACAAGTAGAATAAGTTATTTTTAAAGTCAAACATCACGTGATCACAAAGAAAACTTGATCTTGCTGAAAAAAGAAATAAATAATTAATTTGTGGAATAATAACTGAAATTACTCAACTCGACGCTTAATTTTAGTGGTCTATTCTAGCACCCACGGTTGGGTTGGGTTCCGCACGTTAACAACGGAACTCAACCCAACCGGGGGTACCAGAATAGACCCCGTAATTTAGAAATTGTTGATAGATTGAAGATCTATGGACGAGTTTTCTGGTTTGTTTATTTGCATGTAAGTAGGATTTCTGCGTGTTACTTCCGCTTCCGGTGATAATGTTAAGTCAATGGAAATTTTCAAAATTTCAACACTCTGTTTGAGGATATTAATTAATGTTTAAAGTGGAACTTTTTAATGTTATGCTTTAAGAATACCTTGAAAATATTAAATTTAATATTTCTATTGTTGTAGCTCTCAATGTTTACTTAAAATAAGAGCCTAATTTAGTGGAAAGGTTGCCAAAATTATTCTTTATCGTTCTTTTCATCGACATCCAAGATTTGTTTGGCGGTTAAATTTGTAACGAAACGATTTAGATAATCACTTTCGTTTAAACTCTAAACCAAACGATTTAGCTATTTACAATAGTTCCACTTCGAATTTTAATGCTTTAAGAGCTATTTTTAACCGATATAAAAAGAAAGGATTACACAAACCCAAAGAGCACGGAATTCAACGTTTTGTTTACTAAAGAAAGAACTGATTCGAACTTAGCGCTTGATACAGTTGCCAAATAGATTTGGCGATTGCTTAAATCGGAAGGTTGCAGGGAAACGGTTTATGAATCCAAAATAAACAAACCAGAATCGTCCATTGATAGATATGATATGGTTGCCACAGTTTTTAGAATAGGAATATATATTTTGCCTTATGTATTCTTTTGAATAGTAGAAGTGGATGACATATAGCATGAGGGATGATATATTCCAAAGGCCAGATGATACCACTGAATACAATGATGTAATTTATATTAACGAAGAATTAAATTAGTCGTCCAATTATGTATTATCAACTATCAGAACTTTTAATTTCCCCTTTCTACATATAACGAAACATTTACATTCGTGAATTTAAAAAAATTAACAATTCAAATTCTTCGCGCACGAAGTCGCGGATAACAGCAAGTAATGTAATAAATGTAAAAGTGTGTTTGTCTGCCTGTCTGTTTGTTACGCTTTCACGGCAAAACTACCAAACCGATTTGGATGAAAATTGGCAGAGTTGTAGCTTGAAACCCAGGAACGGAAGCAGGGTAGGTGATATCATGTTAAATTCATTATTTTTGACAACAGATAATAATTAAATAATTAACAAAGCCCATTGACTCAGCGATTCTCGATGAAGATTATTTTATTTTTCAATCAACTATCACGTGATCCTTTTAACCGCCGTAAATTTGGAACAAATTGTCCGACAAAAAAATATTTGTATGCCATCTTAAAGTTCAAAATTTTACCTTTTCAATTATACCAATTTTATTTCTGTGACATGTTTCCTTCAATTTGAATTAATTTTTTAAAGTTTAATAATTTTTAGTTACGTGCAGACGATTTTGAAATAACGCAAATTTATAGCTATTCCGTTGCTAGGCAACGGTTAGACTTTGAACTAATTTACCTTTATTTCTGAAAATTTTGCTTATATTTATAAATATCTATAATATAAAGCAGAAGTTACATGTATCTGTCTGTCGGTCGGTCACAAGAACTCCTCCTAAACGGTGAATAGTAGCGACACGAAATTTACACACGACATTTTAGAGCATATTTCTAGGTCAACGGTTGTATTTTCAACTTTCAGAGTTAATTAGTTCTTAAAATATTTAATTAAATAACGAAAATTAGCCGTTTTCAAGCCTAATGCTTCGAAGTGTTTTGCCAAAAACTTCTGAAATATTTATTAGACAACAATTATTTTTTTGCCATTTTAAAGAGCAGAAAATTGTCTTTTTAATGATATTTATTCCATTGCGAAGATATGTTTTGTATGATTGTTATCAAGGTTTAAAAATATATTTTTAACACAATTTCTAACAATAGTTTTTATTCTTATAGAAATAAATTCAAGCCCAATTACTGTTTCGCGGGCTTGCTTTTGGCAGTTAAAGTTCATATAAGAAAATATTGCTTTCTTTGACCATAAACAACAAAGGAGACTTTTCACTTCCGGTTTCCTGTTGTCGTAGCATTTACAGCTTTTAATAAGGTTACACAGTGATCCAATGACGTTAGTGATTTATTCTCTCGATGTTTTGTTTAATTTTCGCAAATTTTGAACAAATCCTAATGAGTGTGTGCTAAGTCTTCAAGACTACTTAGTCCGGTTCCTACCGTAGGAAGAGGAAAAAGTGGGGTAAAGATGTTTTAACGGTCTGTCTGTCGCGAGAACTCCTCCTAAACTGTGAATAGTCTTGACTGAAATTTGCACATGCCATTCTGGGGTCCGTTCTTAGATTAATTCTACTCTTTCAAACTTTGAAACAAGATTATTTCCTAAGATATTTAATTAAATAACGAAAATTAATCCAATTTTCGGCGTTTTATCTCAGTTTTTCTCGAATAATTTTAGAAAAATATATTTCACATAGATTGCACGTATATTCAAAGAGCAGAAAATCATCTTTTCAATGATTTCAAATTAAATGTTATGCGTTCTTTTTCTTAATTTAATGAACATTTCAAATTTATTTCATACACAATTTGTAACAATGCTTGTAATTAAATTCAAACCATTGATCCTTTTATCCAATCCTTCATTCCGGTATTTTTGTCATTGTCAAAATTATGATAAAAATATTGTTTTCTTTTAATGTTAACAGAAAGGCAGAAATTTTATTTATCTTTTATTTCATAGCATATACCATTTTCAATATGTTTGCGCCACAATACAATGATGTTAATTACTCTCTTTCCGTGATGCTTCATTTAATTTTACAAATTTTTAATAATCACAATGAGTGTTTAAAATCATTTAAGAAGATCAAGATTTTCTGCAACCTTTAATAACTAGGGGACTCCGGCGAATTAAATGAATGCATGTTTAAAGACATCTTCGTCATGGGAGCATGTGAAAAAATATAAACTCACTACTATTATGAGAGTTCAGCTGCTCAACGACACTGAATCAGGACTATTCTTTTCAAAATTGGTGAAGGTCGGTTTAAAGCAGATTTAATAGGCGTATTAAATTGAGCGAGGGATTTTTCAAAATTGTTCATACCACAGAGAAACTGGCAAGCAAAGTTTATCCTTCACTGCAAGCTAATATGAGGAATAGAGAATGGTTGATGAATGGGTAATTTTGGAAGTTACTAATGAAAGTGTAGGGCAGATGAATAGAAAAAATAGATGTCACAAATAGAGTGAGGTATTACAGAATATCTATCTGTAGATACGGTAATGGGCATTAACAAGGAACATCATATCCTGTAGAGCTCTTCAACATCTTAGAATTGTCAGGGGCACCTTCCGACAAGCTGAGATTGAAAGTCGGTGTGCCAGTACTACTAATACGTAACCTCGATATACCGAGACTGCGCAATGGCACACGGTTACAAATTACACACATTGGTCCAAACACTGTGAAAGCTACTGTTATGACTGATATAGGGAGAAGAGAGAGTGTTTTAATTCCAAGCCTTCCGATAATACCAAAGGATTTATCATCTCAGTTCAAAAGGTAACAATTCCCCTTAAAAATAGCATTTGCCAGGCTTAGGGCCAGACACTGAAAGTGACAGGCGTACATTTGGAGAAGCCATATTTTTCGCATGGTCAACTCTATATGTGGCGTGTTCACGTGTGTCCAGCCCACACAACCTCTACATCTGTGCAAATAACGTGGTATACAAAAGTGTGTTAGCATAGATAAACAAATTACATAACTATATCAGCATGCATGAATAGTACACTCCTGTCAGCCGTCCAAATAAGTATTATCAACCGTCAGAACTTTTACTTTCCCCTTTCAAAATGCAACAAAAAATTTACATTAGTGAATTAAAAAAAATAATAATCCAAATTCTTCGCGCACGAAGTCGCGGGTAACAGCTAGTATATATATATATTAAAAATTATGACTTAATTTATTTTTGATAAAGTGAAGAATTTTCTGTTTAGGTAGAAAGTTACGATGGGATATTATAACCTTCAGTGATGAGCATTTTCCGTTTTTGATGGTCAGACTCTGCGCTAATCCACATCGCAAAATCTCCTGAGAAAACTCTTTTTTTCATTTAATAGCTCAACTCACTGACAAACTGTTCTACCAGTCGAAAGAGTACAAAATCTGATCTCCCGAGGCCTCGGAATGGTGGGAGTTGATGTTAATTTTTTTTGTTCATTATTTATTTTCCTGAGTATAGTTAAATTTGTTTTATTTACTTTTTTCAAGTCTTGTAATATAAATTATTTGTCATACTCCAACAACACATGTAAACCTGATTTTAAACAAAATTAATTTATGAAGGAATTAAAATTTATGTAAATTATAAAATTTAGAGCATTTTGAACAAAGTTTACTTTATAAACATTTAAGGCCATTTTTTTAAACTATCATTTCCCATTATAACCATAATAGAAAGATGTTATTTTCAGATTAGCATGGTATTTCATTTCAAAATATGAGAGATTCACAAAAACAAACTATGTAAAAGGAATAAATCAAATTTGAACTTAACTTGAATACTTGAAATATTTAAATTAATTTTTCTTAATAAAACCTCTTATACCTCAACATTTATTATAGCACTGATATCAGCAAAATAAATTTCAAAACCAAAACAAGGATAATTTCACTTTTTAAATTAATGTCAAAAATTATTATATCAAATGAAACATATGATTAAAAACAGAATAAAACCAAACCTTTAAAATTAATATTTCTTTGTAAAATATCTTATATTCAAAATGAATACCTTAACTTTCAAAATTTATTATGGACACTGCAAAATTAGTTTCAAATTAAAACCACTTTAAAAATTTTTCAAATGGAATTTCATATCAATTTATGATCAATCACAAAATATAAATCAATACTTAATTAATCGTACTTTTCAAAAATTACTAAATCATATTTTTCAAACACAACTGAAAATCAATACATAATAACACCAAATGAATTTTTTTCAAATAAAAAACTTAGAATCTAATAGTAATTAAAAAGTAAAGAATAGAACAATTTGCGATAAAATTTATATTTTTTGGTGCACCACTTTAGATTTGCAGATTTTATTTGAATCACCTGCAGTTTTTTGAAACCGATAACACAAGAGATAATCCACGAGTCTTGAAAACATTCCTTTTTGATGAAAAAAATAAATCCGAATACACTTTTGGAGAATAGCAATGAGAAACTGAAATTATACAAATCTTGGCGAAATTACATTATTTTTTATCACTTATGATGCAAATTTTTTCCATTAGAAAAATATGCATTTGTACAGAAAACTTTCCTTTATATTTTAACACCGATGAATTACCTTTTTTCCTGTAGCCGAGAGTACACTGGTTGAAGATAAAATGCTTTTAGTAGAAGGAATAATTTTTTTCGATGAATTATAGACGCGCAAACACTTTTTTCCTGAACGCTTGCCATCGACCATTCGTTTTGCACTGAAGACGCTCAGGCGTCGTTTTAACTCTAGACAGGCAATAAATTTTGCATATTCGTCTAGTGTAGAACTCACACTAATCACAAACTCTAGCAATAATGCTGCTAGAGTTTGTGATTAGAAAACACCGAATTTATTTATATATACGCCTGTTCGGGATTTCCCTTGCTAATGACGCGTCCCGGACGTTGGTGTTTTGTTCCTTTTTGTTGTTTTGGTTTATCCTTTATGACATGGTTTTGTTTTCCTTTGTTAATATATATATATATATATATATATCCTGATTATTTAAAACATATAAAAACTAATGACAATGAATTAGCTGCAGAATTTCTAGATCTAGATATAAAAATTATAGATAACAAAATAGTAACAGATATCTTTGATAAAAGAAATGCATTTAATTTTCAAATTAATAAATTTCCTTTTTGGGATAGTAATCTTAGCATTTCTGTCTTCAAGAATTTAGTAAAAAATTATATAATTAGAAATAATAATTTAGTAACAGACATTGATAATAGAATTAAGAGCATAAAATTTTCTGTTCTTTTGCAATAGATTATGGAATGCCAATAAGTTTTCTAAGAGTATATATAGATAAGAAATATTTAGGTCATTTAGAATAAAACATTCATATTGGTATATAATGGATCATTTTTATTTCTTTAATTGTAGGCTAGTGTTCTTTCATATTCTACTTGTAATGTGTAATTTTATTCAAATTTGGTTATTGAGTTATTGGTTTCAGATTTATTACATAGATGGCGCCAGGATCTTTCAAGTGAAATTTTCCTTTTTAATAGACATTTTTACCAACTTTCAAATATTATCTAGATAAATAATTTTATTACATTTTTTAAATAGTTTTGAGATTTGTAATATAGGTATCTTACTATTTCTTAATATCAAAAAATAATTATATTATTTGGCAATTATGCTGTTTCATTGTTGGAATTCTAGTACTGGCAATATGTGATGTCAAGCTAAGTGGCGGTATATATTGAAAGTGTATTCTGGTAAGGATAAGTAGAGACACTGATTATTTAATGTTTAATGAAAAGTATGGGTATTTTATTGAATGATATATTTACTGTTTTTTGTGCAATATATTGTTGTATCACATATTTTTATCCTGAATTTTAGTCCTATCTATATAGTTAGGTTTTATTGTTAGGGTTAGTATATTACTTTTCTTTCTAAATTCTTTTATTTTAGGGTAAATTTCCCTGTTTGTTTTTTCAACAACTTTAGTAACAGGGATGGTTTGTACAGCAAAATTAATTTAACCTAGCTAAAGCTTGTCCACAGCCAAGCTGCTATATTAATTGTTGAAAACTCCATATACTTGGATTGACTTTTTCAATACTTTTAATAACAACAGAGTTTTTTACATGTTGACATATAAATGTTAATACGTAATTTTTTGTTCATGGTATCTGTAGCATTTTCAATTCTTTAGATCTTGCTTTAAATTTGGTTGTATTTTTCAAATAATGACTTTTTAGTTTAGGATTTAATTCTTGATATGTCTTGTTTACTTTGTTTCTGTATGATCATATATAATAAGTTATGTTTAGATTTATATTAATATATATATATATATATATATATATATATATATATATATATGCAAAGTCGAACTGAAAGCACATCTTAGTAAAGATTAAAAAAAGCAAAGATTTCCAAATCAAAAACAAAAGAAAACAAAAAATGATGTATGTATAAAAGTGAAGAAGAAAAAATATATAACACATATACTCAACGAATGCGCTAACAGCTGCAATTCCAGGGGCGCTCTGGTAGATACAGTAAAAATGGGTCTGGTAGATACAAAATAATGAGAAATAATACAGAAGAGTAATCGCAGTTAAAGCACAATGACGTTTCGTCAAGCGATGAAATCAATGTGAACCTCACAAAGAATCCGGCATTTTCTTAAAATCAGTGATGGCGATTTAAGGCCATAGAGACTGAATCTCATACGAAATGCCAGAACATATCACGAATCAGATATTGTAATTTTTAATATGCCAGAAAAGTGTAAAAAGGGAAACATATCATAAAAGTCGAGAGCAGAAAAAGAAAAATAAAAGTTTAGAGATAAATTCCCCATACCGAAAGAGCGGACATGATGAAGCGGGAAGCTTTCAATTTTTAACTATACTATAACTAATTTAAAACCAAATAAATTAAGAATACTATTAAATGCCAATAAGAACATAGGGTATGTGAAAATAGCATATGAACACAGTTACATTTAAGACTGTAAATACAGAATTTTATATGAATTAAAAACAAAAGTACTTGAAGAAGGCAATCCAAGATTTAGAATTTCAATTCAAGTGTCTATCTAAACTGTGGACTAGTTCGTCATGTTAAATCTGATTTTATTGCGCAAACAATCCATGAAACCTACTATATATATATATTCATTCGAATTCTTGGTCTATTATAATGATCGGGGTGAAGGCAGTGTTTTTAGCTTTCTGCTAACATTGTTCCTAGGAAGCATTATGATTTCTCTAATTTTTTTAGCGGTTCGTATAGATTTCACTTATTTACCCCTGATGAGCATCTATTCGCTTTTACAAATAAACTAAAGTCTTTGTTTATCCATTCAAATTTAACATTGATTGATTTTCATGACATTGATATCTTCCACAAATCTTCTTGAATTGCAGCATTATTGCGCATTCGTTGCGTTTGTGTTTTATATTTTTTTATATTATCTTTCCCTTTTGTTTATTTTCTCCCTATAAGAACTCTCGGCATTTTCTTTCCGCAGATATTTTTTCTTTACATTTTGTGAATTATGAATGCTTATATTGATTATGTTGCTTTTATAATTCTGTTATGATTGTTTCTTATTTGTTATATATATATATATATATATATATATATATATATATATATATATATCAATTCAGCAATCTACACTATATTTGCAATATACAGAATTATTGGAATTAAATTAAATCATCCCATCCATAATCATGCATTCAAGATACCAAAAACTTGACATAAAAACTATTAGCACTAATAATTAACTAAACTTGAAAAAGACAATCCTTATTTGAAATTCCAACATTCAAAATGGCTAACCAGCATAGGGACTAGTTCTTAGTGTTTATCTATATTTCTGGAGCCAACCCTCCACGAATCCAATTGTTGGACAATAGAACAAGTAATGTAGAAAAAAAATTTAAAGTCAATTCCTACTTATGTCAGCAAAGAAAAATTTTATTTTTGAAATTTTTTTCTTCCATATAAAACTAAAATTAATTAATTAAACTTAATTAATGTATTAATATTTGAAAAAACTGTATTAATATCAAGTGTCATCCACTACAAGTTTTAAAAAATGTATTTGAACTTGAGTGGATGAATAAAAAGTATTTAATTAACGATTGAAAATTTGAACAAGATATATAAATAAATATATATAGGGAGAGTGTGAACTAATAGTAGGAAGTGAAAAAGGGAATATGTACAGAAATCATCTCTAGAAGAGAATAAAAATAGAGAAAATATTAATCCAGTATACTTGCAAAGTATTCTAATTTAATACAAACATACTATTATACAAACGAACTATTAATAATTAAATATAGCAAATTCTATTTAAAAATTGCAAAATTAAATCTTTATGTAACCTTTTTCATATTACAATATATTTTTATACCTTACTCATGTACCAAACATTGTACATAGGTTCCTCATTTCTGATATATATATATACAAGAATTAAAAGGAAGACAAAAATCTTGACAAATTGAAAAATATCATGCCTAGCCTCTCATCAGGAAGAGAGGCCCGCCTATGATATTTATCAGTGCTTTTTCTGCTAAACGACATACGAAAAATCGTAAAAATTATTCGCCAGCCCCCCCCCCCCAAAGCACTAAACGTGAAAATAGAAAAATTCTTGAATAAAAGATATATTACAAAGAAGTCGATTTAAAAAAATCGAAAGCAAAAATCTAAATTCATAAGATCTCGATTAAAATATAATATGAAACACAGAAATATCCACAAAAATATAAAAGAGAAAAAAACAAAAATAGTCTTACCACCGCTGATGAGCGGCTAGCCATGATATTTTTCAATTTGTCATGTTTTTTGTCTTTCTTTTGTTTGTCCTTTTGTTTCTTGTATGTATTGATGTAATGCTTTTTTTTTTGTTGACGCAGCTTTTGCGCGAATGCAGAAATAGCTTTCTCTAATTAATATAATTTTTCTGGTATTTATGTAATATTTTAATTTTTGAATTTTCAAAAAATGTTGTTTTATATCTTATATATATTAGAATTCATAGGAGTCTTTCAAAAGTTTCATAATTTTCAAACTGCATTTTGATATAAATCTGACTAAGAGGTTTTATTGTATCTTGTTTTGCGAATTTCCACTGAACAATTATTTTATTGTTTTAAGCGAAAAAGCACTTACTCGAAAACCAGAAAACATCCACAATGTTCATAATATTTTATTTAATCTAAATAATTAAATTATATCTCATGCTTTCATTTTTTAAAATGAAAATGTTTACACGCGGCTTTTCAAACTTTCGATACCGACCCCAAGATGGGCCGATTACTTGAATGTATGGATCGCGAAATTCTTATAGTCGATGCAATACATATACTAAAAGTGAGAACTTCTGTTAGTTTTTTAGATTTTAGAAAGCAAATATTATTCGGAAACCCCTCTAGAATTGAAATCCTTAATTAAAATTTCACTAATGAATAGACTTAACTTCATTTGTTCTTGCTGACTATTAATTAAAGCTTCATTCTGGTGTATGGTTGGTGTGAAACTGTTTTATTCATGCATGGGGAGGGGGAGAAGAACACTTTAGGAATCTAAAAGGATAGGAAGTGAAAAAATTTAATAAGCAAAAGCTTAAAAATTCTTTTGAAGAGAGAATAAATACCCCATACTTGTCTCATGTTAAGAGACTAAGCAAAGGTTCCGAGTTTCTAAACGTTTTTTCCACAAGTTAGGTACCCTCATTTACTTAAACAATTGCATATTATAGTTAATTTTTCCAACATTAAATATTTCAAATTTGGAAGAAACCTGAAATAAAGATACAACACCCTATCAAAGATCTATAAATTTATAATTTCATTCAAAATTTAGTAATTATCTAGATTATGTGTATCCAGATATTTTAATAATTTTCGTATATCTGAAATACTTCTCTCTAGAGACTTCTCATTTCTTACGTTATCCTCCATCAACTTTTAAAAACATGATATCTTTCTGAAATGAACAATTCTGACAGAATTTTTGACAACTTGAATGAAACCTTCATTTGTTACTTTCCTCTAAAATGTGTATCAAACGTTTCAAAATTGTATAAAGTATGTGTGCAGTTATATTTTAATTTTAAAAAATGCAACATTCATTTAAACACTAATTTCAAGTTGTAAGCTAATATTTTTCTTATGCAAGGTAGAAATGTTGTGCCCGTAGAATGTTTTCTTTGTTTAGGGGCTGGTACTGATGTTGCAACGTTAGGCTATTAAAATCTCAATCCCCTACAGCTGAACAATTCAGTCAATTCTATCATTACCCTGTAGATAGTTTTAAATGTGTTTTAATGCGTCAACCACCTGTGTGGTGACAGTAATTGCAGCTTATGTAGGAAAGTAAGAATAGATAGCTCCATGAGCTGTCAAACGGAACCCCATATTTGATTTTCGATGGAATTCAGAAAGGTGAAAAACATTATTTCAGTATCTTTTTCGCCAGACCCCCCCCCCCTTCCCTATTAGATGAAGGATAATATTCGTTGATCCGTTCCTGACATTATTCTTCAACACTCATTACTTGCATAATCGGTCAATACTTTTTTCAAAATGAAGAAGCCTATTGAAAAATACAAATTTTGAGAAAAGTTCTTATTACTGGAATGAAAAATTCATTCATCACTTTGTTCTAGTAAAATGAATCCAAATTATCGATATCGTTCTAAAAATATATAAATTTTATTTTATTTGAATTAAAATAGAAAAACTTCTCAATAGATAAGGAACCTATCTCAATTTTAACAATAATATTTATGTATCTAGGATACTTCCATCAGCAGAGATCTTATTTCTTAATTCATCTGCCACCAATTTTTTTAAAAAGATGAGATGTCCTCGAAAATATGAGCGTGGACAGAGATTTTTACGACTCGAGAAGAAAAACCTTCATCCATTATTTCACTCCAATACAAACATATCAAATTTTTATCATAATAAACCTTTCTTGCTTTATTGAAATTCTGAATCATTTAGCGAATTCCTGGTGACAGTCGGAGAATATATCTGTAGAAAAACGTTACAACCACATCATATAGAATGGAATTTGGCGAATGGCATCAGTAAAAGATTGAAACCCTGACTTGAACCTCTAGGATTCTAAATGTGCCTTGTGGGAAGGGAGTAGTGTGTAGAAGAATAAGCAACGTATAGACTGCTGCCTCGTCGAAAAAAGTAAGCGTAAACAGCGACCAAAAAGCAGTAAAAAAAGGTATTTTCTCACTATTTCTGAAAATACACGCTTTCACGCTGTCAAAGTTGAGTTCACCAAGCAATTTATCGGACTTTCCACATAACAGCGAAAGAAAAAAACATATAACACTCCCGACATGCTATTTTTCCATTCCCAATCTACAGCGAAGGAATGATTCTCATCAATTTCTGCTGCCACGACAGGGAAAAAAAGAAAAAAATATATAATCCTTTTTCCTATTTTTTGCTTTTTTTTACAACAGTTCTCTAAAAGAAAAATATCTTGCAGAAGGAAAAAAATCCTGTAGCTCAGGTTAGTTTTTTTCACCCTTATGTTCTCTATGCTTGATGAGTAGCTATGCTTAAGACGAAGTTTAATTAAAAAACTATAATGTCATTTCCTTTGCTCCTGCTACTTTCAACTTTTTCCGTCTTCCTCAGCTTCTTCAGCTTCCTTTTCATATATATATATATACATACACACACATGTATGTGTATATTTTATTTTATTTTTTGTTTGACTTTTTCTTAAACACCTTGACTTGTCCTTTCACAGAGTGCCCTGTTCCAGAAAATGAGACATCAGAACCAAATGTTAAAACATTTAAATGAATTTTTCGAAACTATTAAATTGACGAAGGAGGAAGAAGAAACCGAAGCGTAGACAATTTAGGTAAAGAATGAAAAACTTTTCCCACCACTGCAATCAGGAATTTTGAGAACAAATTCCACTCCTTATGTAGCTCACATTTTTCGGGTCGCGTGAAGATTATATGTTCATTTCTTTCTTTTTTTAATGGTGTCTTAAGAGGGAAATGGAAAAACCGAGTACTTTGGACTTCGTACATTTCCATAAATCGTTAAATAAACGTACTTAATCCATTGCCGCCTTTGCATGACCTAAATCACGAAAAGGGTAGAAAAATATATTCATGGTATGGAAATTGATTCCGTATCGCTCTTTTTCTACATTTTTTATCAATTTAGAGGCTGCTTTTCGTGACTTGAATTGGATCTGAAAAATTGAATTTTATCCCATAATCGTAGGACATTAATTATACATAGACCTAAGCACGTCATGGCGATAGTTTCAATTAACAAAGTTTCTTGATTTCTTCTTCCACGGTTCTCTCTTCTTCCTTTTTTCACCATGAGGTAAAAATATTACCTAAGATTGACAATTTTTATCTTTGAACTTCGTTGAAAACCTTAGTAAGTAGAGAGGATTTAAAGCAAAATTGTTTTAATTTAATGAATTTCAATATATTTTAATTAGTCAACTGATTTAAGAGATACCGACAGTTATTCGCTCCAGATGTTAGAATAATTTTTGTTCCTACGCTAATGAATGTGTGCTTATCCCCATTTCCAAAATCCTGATTTAAAAGACAAGATAAAAAAAAAATTATATTTTTCTTAGCAGTGTTCTAGATTTTTTTCTACCTTAAAACTTCTTTTTCTGCTTTCACTTCGTTCGTGAGAAATAACATCTTACGACCCATTTTAAATTTCAGGTAAGTAATACTTATATTAGAAAAAAGAATGTTCATAAGTTATAAATTCTGGTATCAGCCTAATTTTAAATTATTGATTGTCGATTGTTTATTTCATTTGAAACCATTTCTGGCTTAAAATCCATACCGATTGCCGAAAAAAACTTAAAAACAGGTCCATACTAATTGCCGAAAAATAGAATTTAAACTCTATGCTGAATGCCAAAAAATTAAATTTAAACCCAAGTCCATACTGATTGCCAAAAAATAAAATTTAAACCCCATAGTCATGTATTAAAACTATAGTTAGAAGAAATAATATCTTTGCTAGTATCGAATTTTATGCGTCATTCACAGAACGGCTTGAAATGTCTTCTCAAGGGTTCTCTTAACATAAATAGCTAAATGTCTTAACATATGGGGAAGGAAATGTAAATATTTTTCCTACTTTATGGGATTTTGAAGATAGCAGTTTAAAAGACTTCTGAAATTCGGATGTTTGATTGATTGAGATAGACTTTTTCTCTTTAAATATCAGTATCAAAAGTAATACTTTGCTTTTAACTACGGCTTCAATTCCCAAAGCAATGAAATAAAGTTCAACTCTGATCTACTGTGTCCAAAATCGAGAAATGTTAACTATTTATAACTTCAAAAAACTATAATACTACATTTTTTTATCTCAATATGAAGATTAAAAAATAAAACCCTATCTTCAGATTTCATGCAATTCTACATTTCAAGAATTGAAAGGTCACTTCTTTTGCGCTTTTGTATGTTGATTAAAACATGCGATCATTAATTGCTTCTTCAT
The DNA here is from genome assembly GCA_013235015.1 of Araneus ventricosus. NCBI lineage: Eukaryota > Metazoa > Arthropoda > Arachnida > Araneae > Araneidae > Araneus > Araneus ventricosus. The sequence goes on along the minus strand of BGPR01000007.1, from coordinate 213,307 downwards.
TAATCTTAACTTCTAACTGTTTAGTAGTAACGAGTCTTCAAGGAATAGAAATAATTTGACATTTATATCCTAAGGTAAGATGCCGCCCTGGAACTTAAAGAGGTTTGTATGATTTTATTTTATGAATTTTTTTTCGTAATTATCTAGGCTAGATCTCTAGAGATTGTTTCTCTAAATATTACAATATTTGTTTGAAACCCCAAAACGTGATTTTCCTTGCCAATTACCTATCTGCTCGTTTGATTTGTCCCTCTGAAATCTCATCGTCTAAGCTTTGAGAGCGCACTTTTAATATTCAAAATTAATTTTTACCATATACCATCCTTTATTTTACACTTTATCTCTCGGAAAAATATATCGTCACTAAAACTTTTATCGTTTAAGCACAAAATATACTTCAATCTATGATAAGATAACACCTTGCTTGGGTTTTCGGTCATGATGCTTTGAACTAAAATTTGCCTTTCTAGTAAAAAGAGAAAAGTCTGTTATTAACTCTCTCTGTCTATTAACTTTTCTCTTTTTAAAAAACTTTTTTTAACTTTTACACAACTAAGACCCAAATCTTTAGTTTAAAATCTTGTTATAAAAGCGTCTCTTCAAAGCTAAAAGTTGTTAGAGACCTTTGAAACAGACCACGAGCATGCCAACGCGAAGCACTAAAGTTAAGAATTACCCATCCTTCGAATTTTAAGATGATTAAGATCATAGGTGAGGCGAATACGTGAACCATGAGATAATTATATTATTTTTCTCTTACTTTTATAACAGTGTAGCTGATGCGTTCAAGTTTAAAGGAATCTTGAAGTTATCCAGTAACCGGAGTTGACCAGTTATGATATATTGTTCGAGTTCAGGAATCTGACACACACTTTCAAATTACTTTAAACTGAATAACAATTTTGGCTTGAAGCTATGTAGAATAAATCTAGGATCGTCACTAAAAATGGTAGTTGTGTTTTTGTAACGACTTTTATGTTTCTTCATTAAGAGAAATGCAAGCAGATAAAGGTAATTTACTATTTTTCATTAATCATTCAAATATCGCATTGAAAATAACATAATTTTGCTTTTCATAGGTAATGAAAATAATATACTTAAAACTTAAGAAAAAAGCATATAACAGACAATGTTAATTAAATTTATAATTCTAAAATTAAGCAAATTTATAATTGTAAAATTTTATTAATTTTTTAGTAGTACTGCATTCTAAAATATC
>BGPR01000007.1:147192-203777 GCA_013235015.1 Araneus ventricosus | reverse complement strand
TCTAAACACTAATTCGCTAAATTTCACGAACACTTGTCATACGATTCGAATTCAAAACCCTACTCTATTTACTTGAAAAACGGAATAAACTCTTCCATAAATGTAGAATGATGGACAGAAATAAGCGCATTTGTCGAACTTTTGCCAGAATGGTCAAAGTTAGACATGAGAAAAATTCCGTTTTTATTTCTTGAAAACGCAATACTCAGTTCTAGAGAAAAGTCCAAGCGCTTTTCAAAGTTTGAGGCAGCTGCAGTCACCGAGGATATCGAATACAACCTCTCTACATTGAGATTTGTACCGAAAACTTTAGCCATAAAAGTAGACTGCTCTCTTCGACGATCCTCATATGAGAAGTAGAGAGGTGATACATAAAATTTATTTTATTGTTTGTTCTTATACTTTGAACTGAATTCCATCGGATGAAAAGTCAGCATCGCTTAGACTTTTTGAATATATTGAAGCGCATAAAGAATCTGTAATTTGATTTCAAACATATATAAACTTTTAGTTTAAAGGTCAGGATTTTGGGACGAAACAAGAATCTATAGGTGTTCGGATAATCCCAGAATAGAAAATACTTTTTTATGGCTTGTTTCGGAAGTTTTCTTACAAAAGCTAATGGATTCGAGTGCGTGATTGCATTTCTGATTCTTTATTCAATATTCTGTAAGGTTTGAGTTACTGATTGCTACTCAATCCCTTTTATTCTGTTTTCTCCTGCGTTTAGTTCTTTATTCCTATTTACCATTCAAACACAGTAAAGGTTTAGTTACAGCACAATTAAAGTATTAACAACCAAATAAATAATGATAGCAACAATCAGATGCAATCTGTGCCTATAAATCATTTGAAATACAGTAGTAATAACATATTCAGGCCTAATATAATACAGTTAATTCGTTCCGAGTTATATCAAATCCATCCTGTTGGAGTAATATTAGAATGCAGTGTTGTAGGGATTACGGTCCTATTTTTTATAGTGTTATATGGTAGCTTTGTTGTTAAAAAAAAACATTTTAGGTGGGCTATCACAATTTTTCCATGTTATATGAAAAATATTATAAGAACGTCTTGTTCGATGACTTCCCTGTAGTATAATTTAATTACAGTAATTGTCACAATTTATTTCAGTTAATCGTTGGACTTACAAACCCTGCTAATAGTCGAAAGATTAAAAGACACTGTATATACTCTTACAGTTCAATCGAATCTCGATATTGTAAACCATGGAAATAGGCAACTTTTTGTTGCAATGAAATTTTCTATTGTTCTAAACGATCCCTAGTTTAATTAATGCCGCAAGCACAATTCCAATATACTCATATCCGTAAATACTTCGAGTTCAGTGTTGAAGAAATCCTCTTATAAGAGGGCCAGTAAAAATCACATAACACAAGGAAAGTGTGCCATGCCAATTTAAATTCTAAATCCATTGTTCATTTTACTGATAGATAGATAAATAGAGACACACACCGACCAGGCCTACCCTAAAGGGTGTAAGGCCGAACACGGGCCGGTGGGAAGAGAACAATTCATATCAGCAGCAAATAAAAACAATGTCACAATCATTAATAGTTCAATTAAAACACCTAAAATTTAACTCCCTCAGGAGCAAAATAAAAAAGACGCCAAAATTCAGAACAATCAGACATTGAAATAAAGCACAATTCCACAAAACACACAATAATATACAATTACACAATACACAGCATCTGATATTAAAAGTTAAAATAGCTTAAAAATACTCCGTAGATAATAAAACACACAAATACAGTCCAGAATAGCTTCAAACAAGGAAAAAAACACGAACACAATAAGACACAGCATGCTCTTACTGCAGGAAAAAGGGTAGGACAACGTGCAGTTAAAGGGTAGATGACATCACTATGATTTGCACCTGCAACGTCACGTGCATTTTCTCGCCTTTTGTTGAATACTGAGAATTACTATAGAAGACTTAAATTGTTGTGGCTGAAAACCAAAGGATTAGATTCACAGAATGAAGAGCTTATTGTCATATTTTTAGAAGAAGAAAAGATAAATAAAGATTATTTGAAATATTATCACTGATTAACCCTTTATTTCCCGACGGTACGTAAGAGTATTACTTTGATCACTCTTATATCTTCGTAATTTGACCGTTTTTCTTGACAGTATTCACATGAATTCGAGGAATGTATTTCCGACGGCTAGAAGTAAATGGCATATGAAAACAAAAATTAAATTGTTTAATTGTTAATCAAATTAATGAAATTATTTTATTTAAATAAAAAAGTTGTATCATCTTTCCTGTTGTTATTCTGCATTAAAAAGTATCTAATGATTCCAAAATAAAACTAAAATGTATTAAGATATGCAACTATATATAATTTGGAAACAGTGAATTTTCAGATGTACTGAGCTTCTAGCAGCTTCCTACGATATTTGCAACAGAATTGTCTCATTGAATTAACTGATACAAACGATTGAATATTTTAATGTCTTTTCTAGAAAAGGTTTCCGTTATTAAAAAAACGCAAGGTAATTATGTTTCAGGTATTTTTTGTACCACCTATTTATACAATATTTCTAAACCACAACTCTCGAGTTAAAATAATTTATATTTTTATTGGCATTATGCAATTTTATTGGTTACCATTTAGTTAATTTTTCTTAAGCGTCAACATAAAGAATAAAATACAATTCTAAAGATAAAGAAGGCAGAATTCTTTTTTAAACGAAGGAAACTACAAAAAAACGAAAAATGACAGAAACTTAATTCGTTCACCTATTAAGTTTTGCCTCAAGTTTAAATGTATTTAAAATTTATTGTAATGATTATTAATATTTAGTTGATTTGTAATACTGAAAAAATTATACCAGATATTTTACAGATAATTAATTGATACAAAATAACAATAAGAAATCAAAACTCTTAACTAGACCTTTATTCGAAAAAAATATATGCATTGCATTAAAATAAAAATTCAATGTTTTGAAAAAGTAAATTATTCCTAATCATAACAATCTTTCGCATAGCTCCTGAAGCAAATCAAGAATTTTGTGCACAGCTTAAAAGTCTCTGGCACAAAACTCACTTTTTTCGAATAGCATTGTTATATATAACTCGAGATAACTGGCATAAATATAACAAAATGAAAGCAAAGAATTTAACCTGATTTCTCAAGCGCGAAAAAATTCTTCTTCCTTGGATCCATCATTAAAAGCAAATATTTTCCATAAGAAGTTCTTTATCTTTATATTAATGAAGATCGAAGCAAGAATTCTTTAAGAAGCTATAGCAATGAGCATTAGAAAATCGCGAAATAAGAGCGAGATTTTCATATTTTTTGTTGCTCTCTGAGTATCATTAGCTTGTTTTGTTTTGATGCCAAAACTCCAAGCATAACGGAGGCAAATGTTAAGATTTTTCCCCACATACTTTGAAATGTTTGCTCTTTTCCCTAGATAATAAATGCGAAATGCGAATCCATCCGAGTTGGAAAAGTGAATTGAAAAAATAAATCTAGAATGAGACGAGGAGGGAGAGCGAAATATATATATATATACATCGCCAAATTCTCATCGCCATCATCACTTCTATGCGCCTATTCATCATCACTGTACATCGATAATGTGTTTGGTGTAAAGCCGAAATCGCCAAAGAATCGTTGGTGAATTTCTCCAAGTATAGCACTTTAGAAACCCAACGTACTTTCACGATCTTTAGATATATTCGAATCATTCCGAAGTGAAGTGATATGAGAGCAGCGTAATTCAATTTTGAATTGCCTGATGTGGTGCCCTAAACCTTCCCTATATTGCTAAAGTAATTCGAGTTTTCATGGAACAGTTTGAAATTGGTTTAGCTCTCTGAAGTTTTACAGCATAACCGTTATGTTCAAGTTTCTCCTTTTGAGAAAAAACTCTCTCTGCCGCACTGACATTGCTCCTAGTTCTAGAGTACTTACCGACAACATCAAATGTGAAATATTTCTTATTTGAATAACCTTCGAAAGTATTCCGAGATCTCGAAGGAATTGATGATTACTTCCGAAATTCTACGGCCGGCGACGCGTTACGTTTTTACATATTTTATCATTAGATTTCCTTCTTCCGCCTTTCATAGCCGCGAATTAGTTATTTCTCACTTTCTTTTAATTTTCTTTCCGTAAAAGTAAGTAATAAGACTACTTGTTTTTCCTTCGTAGGAGTTTAAAATCTGGGCTCACGCGCCAATACGTAGATATTAAAATCTCTCAAATTAAATATACTAATCATTTTGTGACCCGAATTATTTTCTATTCCTATGGAGAACGTACTTAGTTGCTATTTAGGCGTGGACGTTTCATTTTTTAATGCATATCCTTTAATTTTCTCATTATACGGTTTAATTTTTCTTAGTTGTCACATTTATACAACAGTGCCACATCCAAAATTATGTTTGCGTGAGCTTTAACGACAAAAATATGTGTTTGCTTACGCATTAGTATGCTGATTGTTTATGATTACTTCCGACTGTCGAAGAGTTGCATTTTCATATATTTAGTTATAAAAATTTCTGCAGTAGTTAATAGGCACCGTAAAATACTTCTCACCAACTCTCTTTCACGTTTCTTTGCTTAAAAGTGAGAACAGGAGTTATTACTTTTACATAAAACGACTTTAAAATCTGTGTTCCCTCGCCAATGCTATTTTATTAAAAGTTCTCAAATTAAATAGACTAAACCTTCTGTGATTTCAATTATGTTCGAAGTTAATGTAAAAAGTATTTAAAATATACATCTAATTTAAACTAGGTTGTTTAATTTTTATAAACGACTTAATTTTCTCATTTGTAATTTTTTTTCCTCAGCTTTCACATTGAACTATATACAGAATTACGTTTACATCAGCTATAACGACAATAATAAGTGCTTACTTATATATTTTGACTTAAATGACTAATATCGACTATCGACGAGTCACATTCTTAAGTATTTAGCCGTCGTAACTTCCACTTGAAATGGACAAAAATAAATTACTTCTCACTCATTCTTTTTAATTTTCTTTCCTTAAAAGTGATTCAAAAGAGCACCTGTCATTTATTGGAAAGAATTCAAATCTTATGTTACTACTTTTTAATTTATTTTTCGTTGCAAAATAATTAAAAGTTCTTAAACAATATACTAAACCTTTTGTGGATGACTAAATATCTGATCTTCTCAAAACTGAATTTAATTTTTTGTTTGTGTTCAAACTAGGACTCTCCATTACCTGATTTTCCGTAGTTTTCAAATTTAAACTCCAAATTCTTGCAGAAAGCGACATGTAATTCCGTGAAGAGATGTTGTATGTAAGGCTTTAATGTCCTATAGAAAATATTTATAATATTTATAATCTTTTGAGGAATTTTCATTTTTTTTATAATTTTTTTTCAAAAGTTGAAAGGAAGAACAAATTTGCGCATACATCATCTGTAAAAGTAGCATGAAACAATTATGCATGTGGAAAGGCAAAGTTATACTTTATTTTGGGAATAAATAAAGAGTGATTCAAAAGTGTTTAACGAAACGTTAGAGGCCTCGGTGGCCTAGTGGTATGGTTTCGGAGTCGGAGGGTTCCAGGTTCGAAACCCGATTTCACTGAATATCCGTCGTGTATTCGGGCCTGTTGCACGTTAAATCAAACTTAGGGGGCCACACGTCCTCACGCTGGTTTGGTGAGGAAGCTTGGAAAGGGGGGAAGCCAGCTCAGGTGCCGTCCTTGTAATCTGACCGCTGTTCAAAATTGCGAGGCCCATCCAAAAATGACTCTCGTGTTTCTCTAAAACGCCCCGTTAATGTAACTAACTAAGCAAACTTTAAAGGTAGGTCAGGTATATAGAAACAAGACATTTTTACGATAAACACGGGGTCGAAAACGCAAAGGGCGACAGCTACAGGGGTTCTTTTTCAATGAATTCAGTAAAAGAAAAAGATACACCTGATATCACAGGTTTGGTGGAATACAAGTTCTCGATAGTAGAACAATACAGTTGCTTAAGAAACAACTTGCCAAGTCGAACGCAGTATAGCAGAAACAATGACAAGTCGACACATAGTATCAACACAAATCTTTGGAGTACTTAAAGTAAGTGTTCAAATGACTTTTAATTCGAAGTAATACAGGTCTCGCATATTGTTATTGTATAACAAATCTTTTCAGTGCAAAAAGTGTTCAAAGGACTAGTCATTCGAAGTGATACACGTCTCGTATATTGTTATTCATGACACTGAGTTGTGCTATCGAGAAATGGCACTCTACAAAACCTATGTAGTAAGTTTTATCTAGTGTATCATTTTCTTTTACTAAATAAATAATAAAGAGCCCCCTTCAGCGGTAACCCGTTGTGTTTGGGACCCCATGTCCCAGATAGCATGTACACTTGCAGCAAGTTTGATTTTTCTTGATATTAGCTTGACATGACAAACTTGATGCGACAACTTTGCAGCGAACTTCCTGCAAAGTAACAAAGCGTAATCGACCAACCCACTTGCAAAACAAGTTTGCTGTGAAGAAGTTATGACGAAATCACACCTCGATTACAAAACAAGTTTGCTGCAAATATGATAGCACACTTGCAGATAATCTTTGTCTCCGTTTTAAAAAACATCCGATTTTAATAGCATCTCCTAGACCGTCTTTCTTTTTATTAATTCAATAAATCAATGATAATTTGAAAAAACTAACTTTTTTTATAAAAATTGTTTTTAAATATTTTCCATCTTTTTACTAAATATAGAACTCGCACTTTAAAGAACACTATATCGCCTTTTTCTTAATGTTGAAATTTTAACGTTTATAAACAAAATTAAACCTAAAAACAGTCAATGTTTGTTGAAAAATAATAACTTATATTTTGTCCCATTTTAAAAGTAAAAGTAAACACTAATTTCCTAATTTATTCTACTAGCAAAACGTAGTTATTAGCGAAAATCGCTCTCTCTTTGACTTCAAATAATATTCTCAGCACAAAATTTAAAAAATTAATGAAATCAAGAAAATAGTTAAAATAAATCGTATGCGTGATCTATTAGCGCAATCTATCTTCGCCTCTCCGAGTCAAGCGGGCTGAATGGTTAGGACGGCAGCTTTAGGAAGCGAGGTGTCGGGGTTTCGATTCCGAGGTTGTCTTCGTACTCTCTTTTTCCCATAGTTTGCAATGACTTTGACGCTGCAAGCTTGTGACAAGTTTGACACGTGGTGACTAACTCGTTTGTATAAACTTGTTTCAAGCTTGCAGAAAAAGATTGCTGCAACTTTGCTGCAAACTAAAATTGTTACCTGGGTACTATTGTGATTATGGCTTGTTTCTGTGTATGCTGACCTACCCTTAAAGTTTTTATAAATCCTTTTGAATCACCCTATAAACATGTTTCTGATGATGATATGTTCAGTTTTTCCAAAAGTTAAGCATTAATAAAATAATTTAATATTCAAATTAAATTTCCTATTTAGTAAAGGTCATAAATTATTTCAATAAACTGGCAAATTACTAAAGTAGCATGAAAATACACGACTGAATCCCAAAATAGCAATTCTGTCATTAAAAACTAAACAAATTTGTTACCATAAATACTTAAAACTTAAGTTCCAAGAGAACTTCTAAAATAGACTTTATGGAACTAAAAACTAAATGTATTTTATCTTTAAAGCTACATTTAATGATTACTCTGTGAAGAGTGCTTGTGAAATGTTTCGACTGCTTTATCACTTTATAATTATAGACATTTCTAAATATTTCAAAACCCATCAGCTCTTTGGAAAATACACCATCTTTCAAGCACTTTGATCTCAATGTACTTAAGTGTCGTAATGATGATCGCTATCGTATAACAAAATTTATAAACAAACATATCAAAATTGAATATAAAAAATAAGAACTTTTTCAAATTTTCATTAATTTGCTATTTCGTAAAGCTCATACTTCATTAGTCTCTTCCATGTGGTTCTCCATGACTTTTAAGTAAACCTCTTAGTTTGGTATTTTTGAAATTGAACTGCAAATATAATTTTATAAGTTTAATTTCAGGTATTTTTATTCTCAAAGCAGATAATTTGTGCCTCAAGCAATACTTTCTGATCTTGATTGTCTGGAGGTCAGCTCTTCTTTGTTTCCATGGTTACTTATCATTTGTGACGTAATATACTAAGAAGCATCTATCACAGAAATGTTTTCTATTACGGCATTTTAACATTGGGTGCTATGGTAATTAGCTTAATTGCAAAAATATGTTAGTGTAAAATTTGTTACATGTTACAAAAAAAGCTTCTAATAATTTTCCTTTCATATTGTCATTCATTTGTGACGTACTATACTTATAAAAATATTTTATATTTTCTGTTACAAGCATTTTAATGAATGCTATGAAAATTAAGTTAACTGTAAAAACTTGTCATGACATGTGTTAAATGTGACAAAAGAATTTCTAATAATTGTCAGTTGATATAATTCTTTTAATAATTATGATTGCATTTAAGTAATTTTTTTATTTATTACAGAACATGGCTCTTATCCATACTATTAATATTTTAATGCGTGCAACAAAAGCGGTAGAATAATAGTTTTACTACCAGTACTAATAATGCTACTACAGCTACAATCATTCTATTTTTTTCTTAATTTTACAATATCATTATTTATAATAAACACAACCAATATATAAAATAATAGAAAAATATAAATACCAACAACCTTGTAAAATAATAGAAAAATATGAATGAAAACATAATTTAAATCTTCGATTTACCAGCTTAAAATCGGCTTCGTATTTCAATGCTTTCGTAAAGCAATCTTCATAAATAATTATTCATAGTAACTTGCAATACAGTCATTAGTACAAATGTGAAAATAGTTTTTAGTGCCACAGACTTCATAAATAATTGTTCATATTTATTTGCAATATGTCATTAGCACAAACATAAATTATTTTTCAATCTCAGAACGTCCTGAATTGCCCCAAATATTTCCGTCCCATATTTATAAACATCCGTTTCTAAGACTATCCCTTTACTTCTCAGCATATTATTTGTTATTCAGACAGTAAATATTCTGGCAGATTTTAGTGGGATTCCGAAAAGAAAACTTTTCCCACCGAGGCAAAATTTATCTGTCTATAACTTGTCTTTAAAGAAACAAGTATTCTTCTAATAGAGGATTACTAAAACATTTCTTCACTCCGAGCTATACTTGTCACCAAACGCACTATACAAGAACTCTTCAAACCTCATAAACCTTTCAAAAACTTTCACAAAGTGTTTGCATAAATAAAAAATTTTCAACGCCCTCTCGCCCTATGTTCCACGGGTTGACATACCCATCTTATCCTCTGAAGTTCCCTTTACATCCATATATATTTATCTATCTATACATATTCCCCCCTTTTTTCTGTCATCTTTTTTAACCTCTACTTTCAAGAGCATCCTTCTGCCCTTCTTTTGAAGTTTGTCGCTTTTTCAAGGCTGCACAGGGGGAGGAAGTGAAATAAAAAAAGAGGAGGCGGTGGAGGAAGAAGACAGCCTCCTTCGTATAGCCTTAGACTTTATTTGCCATATCAATCATGCTAATGGCATAAAAATATATGTCGCCTTCCTTCGTGTCATTAGCCTCTAAGAGATATCCCAATTCTGCTCTCATAGTAAAGATAGACGGACGTCAGCAACATAAGGACTAACGGTGGCACAGCCCACTCACGTACACACAATGCATCAGAAACGAAGGGTTCTGTGGAGGACCCCACTTTCTTTCACATCGCCAGAAAAGGATTTCTCTCTGTTTAATGACATTTGCTCATCCATTACAGTACAGTTTTTTGGTGGGGTTACCGGTGTCTTGGCATCTGTGGCGCAACCCATAAGCTTCTCCTTCATTAGTATAACCTACGAAATGTGTGGGGTTGAATTATAAGGGTAAGGCGAAGAAGCGTGACGAGGTAACCAAGTTGGGATATAGGTTAGAAAAAACACCTAAATTTACTGCAATTCATGCAACAATAGTTCTGGTCTTTAGGCTGGATTTGTTGCGCATTGATTTAGGCTTTGTCTGAACGAGGAAGAAATTACTATCTTGGGTTTCTTGCTTTGTTTAGACTCACAATTACAGTTCTCCAGCCAATGATCCATTTGTTTTCCTCTTGTTCTTTAAATAACATCTCGCTTGTTTTTATGTTTGCGTATATTCATGAAACTAGGTTAAATATTACCTGAAGCTCCATTATCATTGAAGTGAATAATATGTTTGATAGGATTACTGGTGTTTCAGCTTATAAATAAGAGGATCATGAAAATATACATTTGGTGTCATATTCATAAAGAAACATGTGATATATTACTGTACAGATACCTTATTATCATTACTGCTTCTCTCGTAATGGATTTATATGTCTAAAAGATACTATTTTTACAGAAAACATTTCTGGACACAAATAATAGAATATCATGTTGGGTCGTTATGTCCGCCCAACAGCGTTTTATTTTTATTAAAGTCCGCTTAAATAAATTTGTTCAAATTTTAATTTGAACTTTATGCATTCTATAATTTTATAAGTTGCATATTCTATAATTTGTATATTCTATAATTTTTTAATGTAAATAAACAAACGGCCATTCAAACAGTTTACATTTTCTTTTACATTATTTTTTGATTTTTTAATTGATTGAATAAGTCTGATTTTCCATTACTACATGTCAGGGTATTATCGGAAACCAGATTTAACCGGTTTATCTGATTTATTTTGTGTTTGTCATATTTATTTTCTGAATTTCTGTTGATCTTTCTAGTATGATGTTTAGTACTTTATATTTTGCTTTGTAATTTGCATGTAATTCTATCTGCGCTGATAGCTTTATGATCTCCCTTTTCTATCCATGAATGTATCAGTCTATCAAAGGAAAAAAATTTTGTGAAAATTTTAGTAGAGCAACAACGTTGCTTTTGTATATTTCAGTAAAAATAAGTTGTAAAATTCTCCACCAATACCACCTCTAAATTTTTTCAAAATAACTTCAAGCCTCCCTTCTCTCCATATAATCATGTATAACCAGCCGCGGATTATTCTGTTTACGGATGCAAATGGGTAAATGTAAAATTTTTACTTAGAAATGTTGTTGGCATAGTTCTCCCCATTTTCTACTCATAGATATTTTTACATTCTCGTATATGTAGTATACAAAAAGAAAGTATTGTAATCGTCAAAAAATTCGAATTCGAGATTTTGATGAATCTCCACGTTTTAGACTCCCTGAGTCCGAAAAACACAATTTTGGAATTGTATTTGTCTGTGTGTATTTGAACACGATAACTCAAAAATTATTAAAGTTACAGGGGTGAAATTTCGTATGTGATCTTTACACATAATTTGTAGGTTTCTGACAAAGTTTGTGCAAACTCCACCTACGGGAAATCTATTTGTCTGTCTGTCCGTTTTCATGTGAACACGATAACACAAACACTTACGTAGCTAGAGAAATAAAATTTGGTACACAGTTTTATCATCAAAAATGTAGATCCTTTTCAAATTTTGAACTAAATCCTTCAAAGGGTTGACTGTCTGTCGGTCTCTATAACCCCATGCTTGTAAGCGCTATAACTCCTAAACGCAGTGATTTAGATAAATGAAATTTGCTACGCGGTCTTCTAATCTTGATTGTACACTTGTGTTCAACGTTGGTTGCAATCGGTATCATAAAAAGCGTTCAAATTGCATATTCCATTTTCTTTATCTTACAATGACTCAAAAATATGCGCCATATTGTTTAGCGGCGCACGACCTTTGCAAACTTGGGCCTTTTTGGCACTATTTTGCTGACTTGGCGAATTTTATCTCACTTGCATTCTTGACCTTTTCGTATTGCAGCGTTCTCCGAAGATAATATCAGTAACACTCGCGGCGCTCCGCAATTTTTAGGCCGGGGGTAGGGAGTAGGACTCCTTTGTTAGAAAGTGTACGAGAAAGTTTAGCGGAGACTACCGATATTTTTTAAAAATATTTTCAGACTTTCCTACTTCTGCTTACATCCATCCCAACCTCATCGACGGACAGAGATGTGCCGTTGCGTAGTAATAGTAAACTAACTTTCACAGCTGATGACCTATTAAATACAACAAAAACAATTGGAGGTGCTAGCACAACACTCTTAAATACAACAAAAGCAGTTGGAGGCTCATCTTAAAACAGGACCCATTCATGGATATTTTAAGCAGAGGTATTCGTGGGATTCATCTAGTATTTACAATTCATATTCTATAGTTTTTATACATCTAATAAGCAACATTTTTGAACAGTGAAATACACCACAGAATTTTCAGGAAGACCGATTAAGGTGTATTCTGCCATATGCTTTTATTCTGAAATATCTGAAGGAAAAAAGCGTCCGGCTTTCTACTCTTGCAGGTCCATTCTGGTATTATTCTCCTTTGCTTGCAACTATAGATTACCTTATTCATGAATATTGTTTGACTTTCGAGTTACAAAAGATATTTTTACATCAAATTGCGGAAAATGCTTCGATGATCAGTTAACTGAAATACAACTGATAAATAAATTTATTACCAAGTTTATTAAACTTATAATTTGAACTAAAAAAGCTGCAAATATATTTGCAATATTTCCCAACTGTTTGTTCTATACAGATTTCCAGTTGTTTTTTATTAGAAACATAATATTAGGTCACAAAAAACAACACTAATAATGGTGAACTTCTACTAGACATTAACTTCATTGGTTAATATCGAATTAATCGGCTGCACATAAGAATTTACAAAACAAACGAAATTGTCTGACACTTTGTAGGAAAAAGTAATGCCCAACTAATAATATCTTTCACTTTCTATAACTGATTATAAGTGACCTAGTGGGTTAAGGAATGGCATAGATGAAGAACATGAATCGGAGGAAGAAAGTTATAGGTTATATCTAGCATTATTCCTAAACCGATAAACCGATGTCTGCATTAGAAATGAACTGCTCGCTGCTGTCGGGTTGGCTGCTGAAAATGTTCTTGGGTTTTTTTTCCAAATATGGGCCGGTTTCCCCTGAAAGTCCTCCAGGAAGGCAACCTCTCCCCCATTTATTGAAGCTAAGTCAGGTTTCTATCTCAGGTGCAACCAAGATTTTCCAAAGTCACTCTAGTCAGCAGAAGATGCCATACATCTCCTTTATCATTTGTCCTTGACACACGGACTTGACTAGATATGTTAGACAAAGGGAGATCAGAACCACCACCATTTTTTAAGTATTTTTTTACATTTCCTCACAATTACCAGCATTATTAATTTTATCCTATAATCACAAATATTTTTGAGCTTTTTGTTTATAAAATTGCGAGAATATAATTATTTCTATGAAATATTTCTACGGAAGAACTTGTGAAAAAAATCCAAATACTTTTTAATGATGCATATTGCTATTTAAATTCGTTGCTAATGTAGCGTAACCCACCAAGCTGTATAAAATAACTAAGACATGATTTCTATATTGCCCTGGGCAAAAGATTTAATCAACAGCTTTAAATAATTATTCTAGGATCTCTCTTACATACCTATCTGTTGGCATTTTTCTTCACCCCCTTACTTTCCCTTGATGTAAAACATTGAGTCAAAAACTGCTACCTTAACCAAATTTAACAGTCTGACAGACCAGACACCATTAATCTTCTGAGAGAAGTTAGGTCATTTTTAAGCGGTTAAGATATACAAAGAACGTACCACTGAAGGATCTCAATGGCCAAATGCAAATGATGGAATATAAAAGCCACATGAAAAAAGGAATGGAGCTCACTATAGTTTCAAAGGTGTATTTCAGACACATAACTCCCACTTCAGTTGGAAGATCTTTGATATAAAAAATTTGAGATACATTTTTTTCGGGAAGAAAACCAATTTCTGTTTATTAATATTCACTTTTATATTTTGTTGTATTGAAAATGTATTAGAACAATAATTGCTAATAATTCTTACTATTGATAAATTGTGTCGAAAGTTTTGGGGCTCACTTCAGTAAAGCTTCATCAGAGATGTATGCGTGAAATTTGACTTCTAACTCCGGCGATGGATAAGATTTTAGTGCAGTTCTGCTTTTGCTTATCCCCTTAAGATGTTTTACGCATCTTTCTTAAAAGCTCTGATTTAATGCATGTGTTTTCAATTAAAGATATTTTAATGGTTAAAAATTTAGTGCAAAGTTTTCAGAATTTAAGGTGAATATTTTGAAAGGTAAAGATATTTTCGTGAAAATTTTCTCTCCAATTTAGATGACACCCTGTGGAAAAAAAAATATATTAGGATCTAAATAACGAACAGTCTAGGCAGAATTAGCGAAAATTATCTTTAGTATTTTTTTCTAGTCATGCAAAAATTATTTTTCTTGACAAATTTAGTAAAATATTTTTATATCAAATTTTGTAGCTTTACATGCAGTAATCAGCGCAATGCAATGTTTATAATTGCATTATTAGATATTATCTTATCATGAGCAAACAATCATGGTTTATCGAAATGAATAAATTCGTAATACCTTACCTGAGAAAGCAACCATTTCCGAAAAAATACCATTTAACCCTTTAACAGTCGTGCCCGTACGTCGTACATGCATCGAATTGTCGCATTTTTAGTCTTATAAACTAAAATTTATCATTCATTAGTTTTATAATTTGTCATAAAAAATATGTAATATCCATAGAGATCTAAAGTATTCTATGCTTTCTAAGATGAAAAAGAGAGCCCCTTTCCAAAACAGAAGGGGTCATCTTTTTAGATAGCAAAGAAAGGGAAGCAGTTAAGGGGTTAATCTAACTTTCAACGTGCATCTGTAAAACGCTATAAATATCTCATGCATTTAGTTCATGTTAGATTATAAAATTTGCTGCTTTACTCTTAACAAATTATAAGTATGATAAGTAAAGTTACGCAAATAACAGTTTATTTCTAAATGAAATATTTCAATGATGATTTTATTACAACGGTATTAAAAAGTGATGCATTTTATGGAAAGCTTTATTCACTCGAGTATTAAAATTTGTTTAGCACTTATGTTGTCGTTTCAATAAGTTTACTTAAAGTTTCATCTTAACTATTTCAGGAACTCTTTATTTTAAATTCAAATTACACAAACGAACATTCCCGACATCTATATTTTCACATCGAAGAAAATATGAGTTTATTAATGCGGATAATTCTTAATTAAACTTTACATACGGTCTTTTACGCTGTTTCAAAAAACATTCATGTCCCTTCAAAGTCAATAAAAGAAATTCTCAGATATCAGTATTATTTATGTGAGAGATTTTTTTCAGTCATTCTCTCATTTATATCTGAAGCTTCTAAAAATTCATAAAGATGCTAGTAGCCAATTAAAATTGCCCTTTACACATTAATTCTAATTTCCGCATACAGAATGCTTAGTTCTTGATCTCTATGAAAACAAGTGTTTGAAATAAAATCTACACCTCACAAATTAAAAACTTCAAGGAGAATAAATACGATGAACTGAGAGCGCCATCTGTTTGCAAAGCAAAGAATAACTCCACTGAAGAAAGAGTCACTCCACAAAATAATTTTTTTAAACCTTCAAAATTAAATATGTTTCTGGAATGAAGAATTTTGTGCTATAGAACTCTATTTCTAATACTGTTAAATAACTAAACCATAATTTATTTATGTGAAATTTTCGGATCGACGGATGCTATTGCGATGCTGCTTATCTACGGATGCTTTTTTTCCCCTTTTAGCTAAATTATAAACTTAAATTCACATACGCTAAGAAATCCGTTGGATATTCAGTGCTGTACAAAAATTTCGATTTAAAGTATTATTTTTATCTTCTATGCAATTGTAGGAAGAAAAAAATTTATTACTATTTGGACTATTACGGAACTCCATATAAATTCTTTACATTTACATATATATAAAATAAAGGTATTATTTCCCTGATGTGAGTTATATGAAAACAGAACATTAATGTAATAACTTTTATAGGACGAAATTAATTGTATCATTTCATCATTCTAAGAAATCTTAAATTATGTTAGATATCTATTTTAGATAAATTTTTCTGTTGGCGTGCAAGATCCAATTTATTTAACATTTTATAAAAAGTCATTTATATTGCTTTTGATATAGAATAACAAAAGCAATTAACAATTTATAACGATGCATTTGGTTAAGTCTGCAAACCAGCGCTATATTAGTATTTATCAAATATCTAGTAATTCCTATATATAGCTACTGTTTAGCTTTCAAAAAGCATTTCAAATATTTATTTAATTTAAATTTCTGATATTACTAAGGATTTAAGTCATCGATCATTAAAAAGAAAATATATATTGACACTAGTTTTGTATTTATGAAAAATACTAAACAGACATCTGCTAATCAAGATTATTAAACGTATATATCAATCTTCAGCTTAAGTTTTTAACTATTTCAATTCCAACGACAAAATATCAAATTCATTTTAGAAATTACATCTGCAAACTAAAAAGAAATTTTTACATAGTGTCTTTTCAGCTAAATTTTCTCAATTCATGAGAATTTAATTTTTTATCCATAAACAAACACAACGCCAAAAGTTTGGTTAACTTTACAACTATTTTGATTAAAACTTTTCATATGTAACCGCAAACAATTAAATCCAATTAATATGATTGATAAAAATGTGTAAATATATTCTAAATCCTGTATACGAAGAATGAGTAAAAATGGCTGCTTTTGTTGCTTATCATATAAAAAAAGATATTATAGACCAGCTTATTCTGACGTATTTATATTTTTTGTAAAGTTCTTCGTTTTATAAGTTCACTAAAGTTATAAGACAGTATAAAGTTTATATTCTGTTATAGCTGAACCATCTCACAAACCATGGCACATTAATTTTTAAATCATTGTCAATATCTGTTGATACAAACATTTCGAAATCTAGATCTTACCATGATAAGTAATTATTAAGCAGTTATTCTTCTAACTTAAAGTACAAAATGACACGTATTTTTTCTTATTAATTGTTGGTCCAAAAGGAAACTTAACTGCAAACTAGTAACGCAAATAACCACTTCTTAAATCTAAAAGGGGACTGTCAGGTCTTCAGAAATGTAATTACAATTGATGGTTCAGTTTAGTAGGTAATATTAACGTCCAGTTTTAAAGCAACCCGAGGACAATTTTGTGACGGAACTTGTATTACTGAACCTCGGTCAGATGACGAGGACGGTACATAAACTGGCACCCCCTCTCCAAACTTCCGCACCACACCAGCGGAAAGACGTTTCATCGACTGCGTCGGACTAAACGTGTACAAGGCCCACATACATGAGAAATCTTCAGTGTAATCGGGTTTCGAACATGGGACTGGCTCCCTGCCGGATCATACCACTACGTGTAAGGTCCGGGCCAATTGATGCTAATTACCGCTGCCAATTTATGGAAATCAGTTAAATTGATAAACCACAAGAAGAAATCTAGATCTGCATTTCTTATATTCAGAAAATCATTTGTATTTAAGTAATTATGATTATTTACTTTCGGAACACTGTGAAATTCAATCAGACAATTTTTCGAGACCAAATTAATTTTCCTTTGCTTACTTTGTGAAATTGGTTCGTGAAACTCTCACCTTGAACTAAAAATGCTTTCTTCCCTTTATTTTCATTTTTCCAGCATTTGAAAGAAGTTTTATCCCTCCATTATAAGAATGATCATTACGTAAAGTAATCACTACACTAAATCAACACGACATAATAATGCATATAAGAAAAAATGCAGTATTTCCATGGTCGTTTGGGTTGATTCAAAAATTCCGCTTAAAAAATAGCTATTTGCTATAATAGATCGAAATAATAAATAATAAACAAGTGGAAATATATATATATATAATAAATAATCAAGATCCAATACTTTAACGGATTTTATTCATATTTCGTTGATTAAAATTTTAATAAATCTTATAGTGTCTGATTTTTCAAATAGATATGAACTCACGGCAGCAATATAGTCATATATCCACAGCTAACTATTAAAAAAAACTCTTATTCTTATTACGTCTTCTGTAAAAAAAATCTTCATAAAAGATTAAATAAACACATATTTTCTCAACAAAAAAAATCTAGGCAGAATTAATTCTGAAAGAGAAAGTATTGCCTTAGAAACCAATCTACGGACAATCGTTTATCACCCAAAAACCTACTGAATATCAAACCAATATCTTTTTTTAAAAAAAACTTCTAAGTAATAGAAAATGATGAGCATTTCAAGCAAAATGCAATGGGTGAAACTAATCTCATAAATTCTTATTAAAACTTGCGCAGAATACATAACAAGTTACTCTTCTACACCAATTGACAACTGTTTTAAACAGTGCACCACAGGGTCACATCCATCTCATAAATTAAATACATAAAACCTCCCACATCCCCAACAATATAAAAGCCGAGCCTATTATTCCTATGATAGCTTCAATCCCAGATTAAAATCTACAGCAACATAAATAATCGCAATCCGAAGGAGCTGTTTCAAAGATAAAAGCTCGGGAGACTAAGTCCTAAAAAAGAGCTGCTAATTGTTCTATTGGAAAACCGATCGTGTTAAAAATCCGCTAAAAACCTTGAAAATCCTCGGAGGCTAAGGTTTTCAGCTGTGAAAGGAGCAAAGGAACGTGACGAAGATTCTTAGGAGGCTAAGTTTGTCACCCTCCTCCTTTGCGACAAAAAGCAATGAAAGAAGACTGAAGTGTGGCTCAGATAAATCACATGAACGGTACCACAGGGACGCGGGCTGGCACGAACGTATTTCTGAGAATTAATGGGCGCAATAAGCAATAGTAGTGAAGGAAATGTGAAACAGCTTTTGTTTTCTCCGCTACCCTGCCCATACTTTTTTTGCATTCGGGGAACCGACTGTTTTTTTTATTGTGCATATAAAGATTCGCTTTGGTTGCATTAAATGATTCAAAGTGGAATATTTCTAGAGAAGGGTTTAATGGATTCGATGAATTTATTAATTCTCGGTGAGAAGAATTTGTAGTTTGTAAATTTATGAAGAGGAATGCATATATACGTTATTTCTTCCGTGGAAATTTCATTGCCCTTTTTTATTTTCATTTTGTTTTCCAGTTTGAAAATTGATTCGGATTTGACAATAAAATAATATGAGGCTTTATAATTCTTAATTCTATCGTTTACTTACCGTCCATTTTCTTCAACGCAGGGAATCAACAGTTTTTTTTTATTATTATGCATATAAAGATTCGCTTTGGTTGCATTAAATGACTCAAAGTGGAATATTTCTAAAGAATGGTTTAATGGATGCGTTGAATTTATTACTTCTCTGTGAATAGAATTTGTAGCTCGTAAATTTATGAAGAGGGAATGCATATAGTGGCTCACATTTGTTTTTGGACACTTGTGTTTGTGAAACTTACTTTTAAAAAACATCTTTTAAATATTAACGGATTTACTTCAAAATTGTTTCATATAAACTTTCTTTTGTCTATAATAAAATCTACATATTGTAATGAAAATAAATTCAATATCTTTTTTCGAAAAATTAATTTACCGAGAAAGTGTTGAAAACAATCTCACATAAGTAATTGGACACTTTGAACATTCAACAAATGTAAACAAAAATATGCAAATAATCAAACATTTTAATACTTTGTTGGGTATCCTTTAGCTAAAATTACACTTTCAATACGTTTTGGCATGGATTCAACTAGTTTTTTTGTGTAAGAATATTCAATTTTGTTCCAATCCTCTGTTAAGACTGCTTTAAGTTATTCTTTCGAAGAAATATAATGTTTTCTTGTTCTTTTATCTAGTTCATGCCACACTTTTTCAATTGGATTTAAATCTGGAGAATATGGTGGAATCTTAATAACATTGGGACAGTTGTACAGTAGTCATAAGCGAACATTTAGGGCTGTATGTTTGGGATCATTATCTGGATACAACTTGAACGTGTTTTGAATTCCAAGTTTTTGGGTAGATATTTTCAAGTTTTCTTTCAGGATACTTATATTGGTCCATATTACTTTCAATGAAAACTAAATTTCCCATACCAGAAGCAGCAAAACACCCCCAAACCATTATGCCTCCACCTCCATGTTTGATAGTTGGCAATAGATTTTTCGGATTGAAATCATCGTTGGGCTTTCTCCACACAATTATTCGCCCATCAGACCCAAATATATTAAATTTTGATTCATCCACAAATATAGCACTTTTCCAAAATGATATATCTTTGTCTACCATGGATTTTTCAAAATCCAGACGTACCTTTCTTGTTCTTTTATTAAAGAAAAAATTTCTTCTGGCAACTCTACTGTTGTACCCATATGATCTGATAACTCGTCTAACAGTTTCAGGGTTCACTTTTATTGCAAATCTTTTTCTAATTCTGTTGTAAGTTAAACTGCACTAAGTCTTGGATTTTTCTTGGTTTTATGCATAAATCTTCATTTCCTGGGAGTTAGCTTGTGAGAAGCACCTGATTTCAATGCATTTTCAACAGTTCCAGGTAGTTTTCATCGTTTTTTAATAGCAAAGAGAGTTGAATGACTTACTTTAACTAGTTTTCTGATGGTTCTGATGCCTCTACCATCTTCAAAATGTTCTATGATTAAATTCATGATAGAATTTGTTGTAACTTTGTAGCGCCCGGCCATGTTTACTTCAAATATAGAAATGCAAACGAAAAAACTAGTTGAATCCATTCCAAATAGTATTAAAAGAGTAATTTCAGCTAAAGAATACCCCAAAAAGTATTAAAATGTTTGATTTTTTGCATATTTTTGTTTACATTTGTTGAATGTTCAAAATGTCCGATTACTTATATGAGATTGTTTTAATACTTTCTACTAATTAACTTTTTCAAGAAAATGTATTGAATTTATTTTCATTACAATATGTATATTTTATTATAGGCAAAAGAAATATTATATGAAAAAATTTTGAAGTAAATCCTTTAATAGTTAGATGATGTTTTTTATAAGTAAGTTTCAAAAACACAAGTGTCCAAAAACAAATGTGAGCCACTGTATGTAAAATGTATTTCGTCATTGCCCTTTCATTTCTTAGACTTTCATTTTGTTCTCCAGTTTGAAAAAATATACTGATTTATTAATGAAAGAATGTGAGACTTTATAATCCTTAATTCAATGGTTTACTCACAATTCTCTTTTTTTCAAATATGGGAACCAACTGTTATTTATTATGCATTTAAAGATTTATTTTGGTTGCATTATATGATTCAAAATGGAATATTTCTAGAGAACGGCTTAATGTATTCGATGAATTTATTAATTCTCAGCGAGAAGAATTTGTAGTTCAATTATTTATTGAGAGAAGTAATAGATATATCTTCCATGGAAAATTTCATTCTGAAAATTAGATTTTTATTTTGTTCTCTAATTTGAAAATTAATGCAGTGAAATAGTATAAATAATGAAATAATTTGAAAAATCCTCATTTCCATTCTTTTTCAATTGGAGAAACTGACTGGGTTTTTTTGTTGGTGGTGTGCATATATCGATTTTTCCCCCACTATATGGTTCAAAGTGGGAAATTTCTCGACACTGCTTTCATGGTTTTGATGTACTTGTGAATTCTATGTAAGAAGAATATTTTACTAAGCAAACATTAGATAAAAAGCTTGGTTGCGGATTTTTAAAGAATTTTATTTGTCTTTGTAATTTAAATTTGATACAAAAATTATAATAAAACGATAAAGAAATTATAACGAAACGATTGAATGAAGCCACCTTCCAATATTTCTTTAAACAATATAGAATGGCTTAATAGTGAAAGAAATGAGGGAATTTTAAGAGCTATATCGTCGTAAAAAGCATCACACAAAATATTGTGTCATTTTAACTTAATTTTGTTATTTAAAAATTGATAAAAAAATATTAAAATAAAATAATTTAAGGTAGGCATTATTCCAAACTATTTTATATTCCAGCATTATCCATTAACTAATTAAAATTTAGAATACTTTTAGAGAATAGTTTCACTATTTTGCAGACATATTAATTTTGTGCAAGAAACCTTTCTAGTTTATAAAGTTACAAAGTAAAATATTTAAGATTTCTCTTCAATTTAATATATTCGGAATTCTGTTGCAAAATATGTAAGATCTTCATTTTATTTTCTTGTTTGAAATTTGACGCAGATATTACAATAAAAAATATGAAGAATGCAGGCCTAATATAAAATTTTTCATTCGGGGAACTATTGCTTTTTTATTGTGAGCATAAAGATTCATTCTTTTTGTTTTAAAGGATTCCAAGTATAATATTGCTCGATAATGGTCGAATAGTTTCGATAGGCTTATTAATTTCGTGGAAAAGTATTTTCGGTATCAAAAATTGCGATGAAGAATATTTTAGATCTTTCATAGGTGAAAAATTGTGGTAAAATTTGTATAATTTTCCTTTGGCTTTCATATTTTAACAGTAACATAAATTGAGAAACACCACCTGGTATATCTTTAGGCTATTTTTATCCTGAATATTGCCTGTTATTTTTTGCCCTGCATATTGATTGTTGTGTGATTTTATCCTACATTGTGTCGTCTTATCGACAAACAATACTTAATACAATATTAAAGTCATAATGCAATATATCACAACAAATAATAAATACAATGTTTGACATTAAGGCAAAAAATATAAGGATTGCTTTTTGTTCCTTTAAAATAATCAATGCAGAATATTTGAAGACCACCGGTGAACGATTTCATTCTTTGTATAATTATTTGAAAATTTCTATTAGGGAATATTTGAGATATAATTTGGGTAGAAAATTTCCTTCACAATTTATTAGATCTTCATTTCGCTACCTGATTAAAAATTTATTCATTTTTTATATTTCAATGAAATGAATCTTCTGTTTGCCAAACAAAAATTTTCAAAATATCCCTTTATACAGCCTTTCAACCTTATTTAAGTCTCTTATACAATAACACAATTCATTCATATATCATAAAAAATAGTTGGTAATAATAGCATGAAAATGATCAGTCATGATATTTTCTCATAAACTTCGTCATGTTTAATTCAATTTCTATAGCGCACTAGAGAATAAAGTTTCTATGTTTATTTAAAACAATAATAAAATGAAAAAATACCAAAACAAAACCATTAAATCTCTAGATCAAAAGACAGTAGCATTTATATCAATGATTTTTATTGATATTAATTTTATTCACTTCAGTAAATTAACACATTTTTGGCTTGTGCTTTTGGTATGATTGCTATATACGTCTACCAATTTAATTAAAACTGCTTTCAGTTAGCCTGAAGGCTGCTTACGCTTTTCAACAAAAGCCTTCGCTTAAACATCAATTCAGTTTAATCATAACCTTTTTTATATAGAGACACTATTTAATAATTAAACATATATATTAGCATTAATATTATAACTTTGACATGTTATTGTTCTTTTTCCACGTCCTGAAGATATACAGATTTTAGAAATCTCTTAACTGATTTATGCAAGTTTTTTAAAAGATGTCAGTAAAATGTAAAACGTTTGATTAATTTAAAGTAATAACGTAACAGAGATACCAGTCAGAATATATTATACCAGTCAGATACTCACTCAGTTCTGTACAGTTTATTTCGACGTGTTGTCTATGTCAGTGAAGCGTCTAATGCTTAATTCAACTTTAATTCTCGATTCACTTATTTAATTAAGGTTTGGAGGCCTTCTTCCAGGTTTCAGGGAAATACATGACATTAAGGAAATCTTTTAACCCTGAATAAAATATTGTACGAGAGAAATATTGAAATAGTTCCAAGAAGAAATATTAAAAAACCAGGATGAATTAAAGCCAAGCCGTTCAAAGCCT
The DNA here is from genome assembly GCA_013235015.1 of Araneus ventricosus. Taxonomy (NCBI): domain Eukaryota; kingdom Metazoa; phylum Arthropoda; class Arachnida; order Araneae; family Araneidae; genus Araneus; species Araneus ventricosus. The sequence goes on along the minus strand of BGPR01000007.1, from coordinate 179,938 downwards.
GAGATTGTAGGTAAATTCAACTATTAACTTGCATATAAATTTCAGTGATATTGAAAATGATTAAAAAGTTGTTTATAAGCAAATTGCTATAAAATATGAAAATGACCAATGAAACAATGTTTACGACCGCATCAAAGTAGGATATATAATTATATAGTATATGATCATAAATGCATGGAAAGGCAGCATGACCTTTCAAACTTATTTAGTTAAGCTCAGAGAACTATCGGCAGTTTTCATACAGCAAAATTCTGCACTCAGGATGTAAAGTTCCTTAAAATCTAATGAAATAAAAATTATTCGGGCTATATAGAAAGGTTTATTAGCACAGTTTTATATTCTTTCCAAAAGATTTTCCCAAGACTAGAAAAAAAAATCTGAAAGTTTCGCACAGTGATAATAACCACTAAATGAACTTAATGAATGTTAACTAAATGAAGTTAAAACGAATTGCTGTTCATATTTATTACCTTATTTATTAAATATAATTAATTAAATATATATTATAAGTTAGAAAACATTCAATTCAATTTAAATTAGACTACTATATTAATGCTAACGAACAATAATGATGCTAATAAGAATAGAAAACTATATGAAATAAATTAGATATAATTTGAGTGCTAATAAAAAAATTAATTAACGACCTTATAAAAGAACTAGAACTATATATTAAAAGAAAACTTAAAGCAAAAATTTATTATTTAAAACTAAAGGAAATGTTATAAACATTAAGCGCAACAAATACAAGATGCACAATATATACCGAATTTAAATTGGGAAGGCGCATTTTTCGAGTATTGTTTCAGAAAGAATTGACTCCATCACTACTTGTTAAAAGAATTTATAATATAAGAAGATCGTGAAATAAAGGCAAAACCAATTTGGAAAAATCAGTGAATTCATTGTATTTGAGACTCATAGAACATTTATGAAACTGTAAGTTTTTGAACATTTTATAATAATATTATTTATACTATTTTACTGTTGATAGTAAAGCAACTTCATACTAATTTGCAAATTTAATCTTAATTGTGAATATAATATTTCTTTCTGAATACTTTATAAAACTTAAACTGCAATTAATTTTATGTGTATCGTACAAACTAACAAGCAAACGAAATTTTAATAGCTAAAACTATATCTGCATCGCCCGTTACTGTAAACAACTTTGTACATTAAAGTAAACATGAATAAATAGGTAATAGTTTGGATAACAAAAAGTGTATCTTATATATTTAAAATGTATGATAAGTTAGTAGTTTCGATAACAAAAAAATATATCTAAAATATCTCTAAACATAAACGAAGAAGTAGTAGTTTCGATAACAATAAATATCTCTACAATATCCGTTTCTATAAACAATTGCCTGGATTAAAACAAACAGGAATGAAGAGGTAATTGATTAGACTACAAAATTCTTTTATAATTAATAAGGTCTGGAAATTTGTTTTTCTTCAGATATATTACATATGAGGGGAAAATGTCTAAATGGACGAAAAAATGTTAAAGGAAAACTCCGTTGGGCAGTTTCTTCGATAATAATATTTCATGCAGTGATAACTAGCAGCAAACTTTTGTGAATAACAGTTTAGGTGGCTAAAAGTTCTCAAAAACATGGAACTTATTGTTATCTATTGGTGACAATCATGACAACTAACGTTTTAAGAAAAAATATTTAATTCTTCTTATATATTCTGATCTAACAGAATTCTTAAAGGAAAATAAAAGCAAAAACGTACGGAGCAAAGTGTTTTGGAATTGGGAAGAGAGTAAATTAAACTACACAGAAAACTTCAAGGAATGTGTAACTGTGAGTACATGGGATTTCACAGTATTAATTCCACGACTACCCATTCAGTAGCGTTTAATCTCAATGAATTTCAAAGAAAATGAAATTAGATTATATCCATTTTGACTATGAATTATGCTCACGAATTCGTCATGTTTCATTTTGATGCGTTTAAATTTTGTTAAAATACTGTTTAAATATATTTATGCAATTAAAAAACATTTGATAACTTATTATTCATATATAATTTTTATATTTTCATAGATAAATCTCTATGGTAAGATAACTGTCAAATTACAGAGAATGCTTAATTTCATTGAGGAAAGCAATAAAATAATAGGCAGTTAGGCTTATAAAATGTGGAATAATTAAGGTATTTAACTTTACACATAAACCTTCAAATGTTTGATTATTTTTCTATGTTAACACAAAAACAAAGATCTTTTTCATTTCATTTTGAAAATTTGTCGCCATTTGACAATCATGACCAACTCGAAAATACTCTGTTTCTTCCCTTTTCTTACTAATAGCGTAACTAAAAGATTTTATTTGACGACGTCAAAACTGCAATTCAAAGAGGCATTCCTGAAGGAAAGAGTGAAATTAATATGTCAAACGGGGTCGAAATTCAATTAAATACAACTTATCCGAATTTAAATTCGGTAACCAACTGGAATCCCGAGGGATAGTACACAACTTTATTTTGAAGGTCACAGGCCTCTGGAAACATGCAAACGGAGTGATCTGTTTGCTAGTTAGGTGGTATAAAGGGGCGAAGAAGATGAAATAAAAAATATAAAAAGGAGGAATAGAAAGTAGTGTTTAAGGACCATCCATACTACAGCTTTCGGAGAAAGCATGAACGCCATCGATCTCCTCACCTATTTTATAGTGTCAAAATCACGCAAATTATAAGAAAAATAATTAAAATAAAAAGCTGAACACATATGATATTTAATATACAGTGTGTCCGTGAAAGATCTCTATTATTCTAAGAATTAATAACAAAATAAGAAAAAGAAAATGAAATGCAGCATGCGGCAAAATTTTGAAGAAATTTAGCTGTTTCTTTCTAGCATCAATAGTCTAAAGTAAATGGCACTAATTAATTGACAGTTGTAATAAGAAACAAAAATGGCGATCGCTCAGGAGAAAGCGCAAAGTGTATTCTGGTTAGCGGAAACAAAATTACCGAAAACCGTGGAAAGAAGTTTCGCCTGATGTACCATAGAAGTCCAGCAAGTATGCCTTCAATATGTTCATGGATGCAGAAGCTCGCACACACACGAAATATTGGACACACCTGGCAGGAAATCGAGTATATTCTGGGCATTCTGACGTAGAAGTACACTGAATGTTTTGTAAAAAAAAAACTGCTAGATTTCTTCATTATTTTGCTTCAAACTGCATTTTATTTCCCCTTTTAGTATTTCTGTTATAATGCTTAGAATAATAAAAATCTTTCTCAGACACCCTGTACTGTAAGAACAATCTTTCACAATAAGAGATTAAAATTCATAAGAGGAAATACTCATTTTTCCTTCTGGGACAAAGAATATAAAGCACAGATAGGGAGAGATCTGACGAAGTCAAAAATGGCAACTGTCAAACTAGGGAGACTGCCTTTAAATATTAAATTGTATAATCACTACAACTGATAGCCTTAGACCTTCCTTAAAAAGTATTCTGGCTTTCTATATTCATGCAAAAGCAAACAAAACTCTTTCTTCAAGCTTTCTATTGTTCGTCAACCTCCACGATCATGACAAACTCAAAACACTTAAATAAAAGGCCTTCTGTGACTACATCAGCACTACAAGTCGAAAAGACGTTTATGGAGGGTCGAGTGGTATTAATGTGTCAGACGGCGTCGAAATTCCAATTCGATATAACTCATTCGAATCTAAATTCGATAACCAGCTGGAAACCCGTGGAAAAACACACAGCCCTATTTTGAAGGGCAGAGCCCTCTTGAAACTTGCGGGCGGAACGATCTGTTTGCCAGTTAGATTGTATGAAGGAGCGAAGAAGGAGATGAAATAAAAAAGAAGCAGCAGCAGAAAGTAGTGCATGAGGGCCCTCTGTGCGATTGCATTAGGAGAAGGCAAAATAAACGACGTCGATATCCCCGCCTTCTTTGCTCATGAAGGCTGACGTGTCCTGAATTTGGAAATGTCGCCAAATAAAAGGACGCTGGAACTGTCCCGGAACAAGAAGAAGAAAAGTATTCCAAAGGAAAGTAAATGGAATGAAGGACGAAATCTCGCGGAAGTACCTCAAAGAATAGCAACTGCAAACGAATTGCCACGGCGATAGGCTTCCCCCCGTCGCCAAAAAAATACGAAACTGTTCCGCTGAAGAAGACATTTATTTGGACGAGTTCAAAACGTTTTATCATATTAGAGTTCGCTGCTTAATGTCTTTAAAAAGGAACTGAAATCGTCATCGTGAACTGCGATAATCCACTGGCTTATTCCGAGGGAATTTGGAAATAGGCTTAGCGATGAGCTCGGAGATCTCATGAGGATTTCTTGTTTGCAAAGTTATTTTGTCTGTAAATATTTGGAATGGTCCTAAGTAGCTTTCTATAATTTGTGTGATATTTTATATCCGAAAGATACTATTCGCGTTGGTTAGAAAAAAACTCTGACGTAGAAAATAATTTTATTGAAGACGAATATAAAGATTCTTAAAATCAATTCTTCAATCAAATTCGTTCCGTTTTTATTCCCAATGTGATACATAATTTAATTTATTGCATGAACTATAATTGTTCTACTAAATATTTGAAGTGCATTAAAATTAATGAAATACATAAATTGAAGAGTTTTGCATGATATTTGAATAATTGTGTATGTTTCTGAAAAATCATTTTTTAAAATAGCTTCTGAAATGATAGAAAGATAACACAGAAAATTTCTAGCTCTTTTACCAGCTTGGGTAATATTGCTTATATAAACTAAATTCATATAAATCTTGAGAAATCTGGAGAAAGGAAAAATAATTCATAAGATTCTATTTATTGATTCTTTCCAATTAACGGAAAAGAATCCTAAAAAAAATGACAAAGTTCTTGTCGAATTGTTTTTCTTAATTGAAGAGTTTGCAGACGCTCAAAAAATAGAAGATAGTTTAATATAAATAAATAAGGTATTCATTAATTAATTAAACAAGTTATTATGAATACTTTTTTGTTTGTAATAATTTATTTCTCCCGTGATGTAAGTCTTATAATACCTCATCTATAATGCTTTGTTATCTCTTCTGTTAGCTGTGAAATTATTACCCTCTCCAGCGCAAAACACTTGAAATATAAGCTTTAATATTGTCATGTATCTAATGAAGTTAAATCAGAGTCAATGTATTAAATAAAATGATAAGAATATGTTATTTCCTAGAGATTAAAATTAAGTGTAATATATGAGTTTGTTAAATTAAGTTTTAGCTTTCAAATATATATTCTCTAGTAAAAGATAACGCGTGAAAAGCAAATGCTGGTAAAAACTTATTGCTTAAAAAGTTACTCTGCCAACTTTTCATGCTTTACAAATCCAGATGAGTTGAGGTTCTAATATGTTCTATTGAATCATTTAAAATGTTAAAAACTGCTTTTAAGTATTGTAAAAAAACATATACAATTCATAGAACTATATTGAATAATCGTTGGTTGGACTTCAAGAATAGCTCTTCGCAGTTTTCAAATTGTTTATTAATTACCTTCAGTTTTTTTACATTAACAAACTCTTTTCCATCATTTCTTTAGTTAAAAAACTTTGATAAAATCATTCATACATATTAAGCAATTCAGAATGTCATTTTCAAAGAATTTATAATCAAAGCATTCATTTAAAATGAAGGAAAAGCTAATGAAATTAATTTCTGTTCACTTTCTAGTGAAAGACAGTTAAAAAAGACTCGCCTAGTTTTGTGTTCCTCTAATACTTGCTTTTAGAATCCTACGAAATTGCAGTTTTTACTTTTTTTTAACCGTATTTAGGAAAATGTCAGTCCTTATATTAGAAGAGTATTTCGAGAAAAATTTGAATTTAATGATCTCTATATTTCCATCATTTTTACTTAGTCACACACGTTGGATAATATGCCATAATATCGTAAGATATTTCATATGAGATAACTTCTTTTGGATCAGCATCAAAAACTTTGTGTTAATTTTTATACTCTGATATAAAGATAAAAAAATGCAAAGAAAAATTCCTACGATGTTCGCCTCTGATAACATGAATATCACAATGAGTCAAGCGTTATTTCCAGTCGTATAAATGATATTTGAAATTAAATAACTTCAGCTTTAAGACATTGTTTCTGACTATGAAGTTAATAAAAATCAAAACTGAACATTCTAGAAAAGGTAATTTTTATTGCAAAATAAAAAGGTTATTCTTAAAGAGGGCGATTCAAAAAGAAAAATAATAGTTATTCTTGGTTAACAAAATGGGTTTGGGATACTGTTAAGAAAAATAATGTTATCACAAAATTCTTCAAAGAAAGTAAAACAACTGTGATTTTAACACTCGTAGCAAAAATGCGTGATATATCATAGTAGTATATCATATAGTCTATCATAGAAAACATAAAAATATTCTATGCTTTCTTGAAAAAATGAAGAATACAATAAAAATTATCTAATTATAAATGTTCGTTTGCAGTCATTATATCTATATAAATATAATTTGATTTTACTGTAATTGCTGAAATGACACAGAAACAGTGTTAGAATCTAAAAACATTTGTATTTATTTATTAAAAGAAAACGCGACTTCAACATCCAAGTGACTGTCTTTGTGTATACTTCATTTTTTTCGTCAGTGTGGGTACTTTTTAAAACTAATCAGCAGTATTTTGCTTATTTCACATTAAGAGAAAAATGATTGTGAACTCATTTATAGAAGTGATTGATTTAGCTTTAGAAAATATTGTGTATAAAGGGGAAAATGATTTCTGCAAATAAATTAACGAAATTTATTTCAGATACTGAAGTTATAAATTATAATATTTTTTCAAAATTCACATTCAACAGAAGGTTCAAACTTGTAATGAAATACCGAATGCTGATCTGTACTCTGGAAATGAAGCTCTCGTCTTTCCTAATCAGAAATATAAGAATCATAGATTTTAATCGACGAATTTAGTAAACATGACATTATGATATGGCAAAAAGTTGCCATAAACATATTTATTTAAACACACATTTTTTCCATAACAGGAAACGAAAGTCAAATTTATATATATAGCTTATATAGGGTAAGATATATATATATATATATATATATATATACCTTACAATGAATAGATTATTTGCTATATATATTTACATAGCAAATCATCTATTCAAAGCACTCCTACTCCGTTTCGGAATTAAAACAGAAAGAGTTCACAGCAATGCATAGATCACTTAGATAATATTTATGCATGAAAAGTGCTAAAAACATCTATGTATTCATCTGTAAAATATATTATACCTAGCCATTTTTCCTCAAAACAGATTATTTCGCTTTTTGTTTAGTTAGATATAAAACTGGTTTCCTGAGAAAAATATTTCTTAGACAGCGATTCGTTCTCCCTTTTCGAATAAAACAATTTATAAAAGCTTTTATATATTTCTGTACCAGAGTTGAAACGATTCTTTGGTATATAGTAATTCATTTTTATGTAAAATACTCATAGTAACACCTATTTTTTATGGGTCTACATAAAATTTAATTTATACTCATAAATTCAGGGATTGTTTTATTCTATTGTAAATAATTTGTGCATTATTTTAATACATTACTTTACTAAGGAAATAAACCAATTGCAAAACAGAAATCTTCCATATGTTCAAACTATTGGGAATCAAAATTACTTAGCATGAATTTTTCATGCTGTGTTATTGAAATCCTTTCCAACTTTACTTTCAATTAAATATTTAAAAAAACATGATGAAAGGTGGGAGGAAAAATTATATTTTCGATACCAATATTTAAGAAGAAAGAAAAACATTTACTAATGTATATATCATACGTTCTTAGATAACAGAAATTACACTGTGTATGTAAATACTAATGAAAAATCTTAATCAACAGTAGATTAATTTCGTATTTCTTTTGAAAATTTGAAAGATTTAAACATCATTTTTATGGCTGTATCGTCCAAGCAATCTAAAATTTTGGTAAATGTTATAGTTTAGGGCAATGTCAGCTTTCATTTATTATTTCACATTCTGCGATTCGCAGCAATATGATCATTGGAGAAGTTTTGAAACCATTTGTCATTACATTCTTATAAACCTATTTTCAGGGGAATTTTTTTCTCTGTAGGAAAAAAATTATATAAATGCTTTCCTTGCATGAATAATTTATAGTTTTTTTACTTACACATGTATTTATTCCAGTACTTTCAAAGGACAGCGATGGCCTGGTGACAAGGTCTCGGTTTTGGAATTGGAGGGTTTCAGATTTGAAACCAGATTCCTCCAATAATCAGCCGTGCATGTGGGCTTCTTATACGTTAAATCTGACGTCGAGATTCAAACATTCGAGACAAGGGTGTAGCGCAGAAGTTCGGAATGGGAAGAGATAGCTCAGGTGTCGTCCTAGTCATCTGAAAACGATTCGAAATCACTAGATCCGTCTCAAAATATCCTTCGCGTTTCTTAAAAATAGGATGCTAATATAAGTAAATTAAAGTTAAAATTTTCAGTGCTCTTGATCGGATTCTAAAAAAATTATTAATTAAAGCCTGAAATTCTCCAAGGAAAAACTCTTTTAGTGTAATATCGTAAAGAAAAGGTCATCATTGTGGTTACTTTATGATAGTATGAGAACTCTGATTACATAGCCATTAACCTTTTTAAATCTGTAACGATCATTTACGATAATAATAAATGCAGTTAAAATTCTACAATACACCAGTATGCGTGTCCGAGTTTCCAAGTCACAATCATTCAAAAGGATAACGATTAATTTCTAATCCCAAATTTAAGCTTAATTAATTGAAATATTTGGATAACTGTGATATTAAACAATTTGTTTGATTTCGAAGTATCAAAGTAAATATTTATGAAATTGGTTTGCTATGAGTAAATACAAAGCTGCCAAATGCTTTTCTCCAGATTACTACATTTTACTACCGTTTAAATCCAGGGTCTTAAAATTTAGTTGCCAAGTATTCACATATGCGTACTCTTCATATAAATGTCTTTCAAATTAAGAACAGTTTTACCAGAACTCAATTACTCCTTGTTCCCAATTACGCTGCCTGACCCTATATGTTTGAATTTTGTATCTTGATTGGACAAACTATTTTTTACCATTTCTAAAGATATTGCATTCATAGCTAATTCGATGAGTTAATATGATGCCAGTATCTTCAAGCATTCAAATACGAAAGCACAAGCAGAATATTTCCTTTTCCATAAGCTCTGATTATACGAAGGTATATAATTTACGAGAATTCATTTTGTGTGTTATCAAATTTTTTGGAACAAAATCCATGCCGAAATTGGGCTTTTATTTTTTGTGTGTCATAGCTTTCCTGGAATATATTCTTTCATTTTGCAAATTGCATATTATTATTGTGAGAAATTTCTATCTTCTTTGTTTATTTATCGATGGAGACTAATATCACTTTGAAAATTCTCGGATTCAAATAAATATTCGTTTTCATTTCCTTTCAATCTTTCTATGTTTCAATATCTGGTTTGTTCAAGATTTGATACTCGCTTACAGTAAAACGATGGTTATTGCTTATTGTGAGCATTTTAAGAACAGAAATGCCAAGCGATTCCATGAAAAGCGCAATTCATGGACAGTGAACGGTAACACAGAAAACTTTTTGCATTCAAAAGAAATTAGCTTTAGATATAATATTTGGACATTTTCACAATCACTGCAACTAAATAACGATTAAAAGTAGCACGATTTAGGAGGTTTAAGAATGCTAGACAAAAATTTAAATGTTTGAAATTGACTAAAATATTAGTTTCTGTATTTTGATTTCAAACTGTTTTCTTTATGTTCAATCAAAATAAAAATAATATTCAGAATAATCATTTGAATGTAACAATTTCATTTCAACTATGCTTTAAAAATCCTGTTTAATTCAATTTTTGAACTCGCATTCAAATACATTATTTTTTTAAAAAAAGTAACAGATATGTTCATTCAAAGCAAAGTAAATCGAAATTATATAAATATTTTAAAGAAACTTTTATTAATTAGAAATTGGATGAATTAGCAAATATTTTGAATCTCATGCAAAAATGACTGTTTTTTTAACATATAAATTTTAACATAATAGCTTTCTCTTTCTGCTTTCAAAGTTTTGGAAGGAAGGTAATTTACACACTTAATTGATAAGAAATTCAAAAATAGTATTTGAGGAAATTTCGCAATTACAGTTATTTGTGTCTCTTTGTATCTCTAAGAGCTTGCTAAGTAGTTAATTACGCATTCAGTATTTTGCAAAAATTAAAGGATTAGTTAATCTAAAGCATTTTTATTTAAGACTGCTAAATCCTAGTAAATAATTGGGTTCGACAAATATAAATTTTGAATTCCGAAACTTAACTTTCAAGTTTTATAAAGCATTAATCAAACGTAAATTTAAAATTTTTCCTGTCTACTATATAGGTATAAAAAAGATTAATTTCAAGATTTCTTATATGACCAGCTACCAGTAAAAAGTCAAAATATTTTATTGAAAGATTATTTTTAAATAAATAATAGTTTATGAAAGATAATAAAATAATTCTTAATATAGAAATGCATATGTATAATGCTTGATTTACCTTTATATAGATCCCAATAAAGTGTTAATTTTGGAAAGAAATGGGCATGAAAAATTCAAGAAATACATGTAAAAAATAAATTTAAGATTATTCTATCTTAATCCAATTAATGCACTATAAATCAAATAAAGGCAATGAAATAGGAAATTTGATTTCTAATACAATATTTAATTCTTAACTCAAAAGGTTTTAATTACTACTGAAATATAACAAGAAATCTGCGACATTCTCTTAAGAAATAATAAGAGGACAATTAACAATACGTTGATATTTTTCTTATAAACTTTTCTTTCAATTTCTCTGTTTTGCGAAAAACAATTTTTAACTGATATATATTATTTTTGTTACCAAACGCTGATTGTCTACACAGAAGCTTTGTTCTTTTTTCTGTAAAAATACTTAGAAAAAAAACTGTGCAGTGCAATTCTTTTGCAGGAAAGCCTGATTTTCCATTACTGTGCTTTCAAGCATCTACAATGATTTTCAAAAAGATAAAAAGGATTTTAATTTTTAATATTTAGTCCAAGAACTCCTTTTTGCTATTGTAATACCTTGAATCTAAAATCTGGTGTTGTCGAATGATTAAATATCAAAAGTGATGTTCAATAAAGAAATATGCCAGATAAAACAAAAAATAGCCTCCTCAGTCCTGAATCCGCCTGTGCCAGACACTAAACGACACTTGTTAAAATTTCCACCACGTTAACAGAAGTATATCTGGATTTTAAAATATATAATAGAATAAATTTCCTATAAGATGCACTAATTATCCCAAATAAATAAAACGAAAAGAAAATATTCTTTTCAACGTTTTTTTTAAAATTTGCTTTCACAAATTTACGATTAACTCAAAAATTAACGAAATGTTTTTTTGAAGTTGGTCTTAGGACTGAAGGGGATAAGAATTTCAGTTAAATACCTGAGAATTGCATCAAATCTATCTACTATTAAATGCGGATTTTCTCTTTTCAAACAAAAACAAGTGTAATTGGGTGTCGATTATTATTATGAATCTATCTTACTTTTGATAGTTAAATGATTCTGTTAGTGAATCCGATGATATTGAACTGCTTGTATTAATGACTGGATTCACACTCGCATTACTCACAATGAAGCCTCCTCTACTAGATATCTCACACGAGCTGGAGTGTATCTACGCATTACCTAGAGCCCTATGTTTCTCCTTACAAAGACTTTAAGCTATGCACTTACAATCCATTATACTGTCACCTCCAATGTAGTCTGTATTCATGATATAAGCAGCGTCCGATTCCCTCTTGTAATAAGTCTAGAACATTAGCTGGTGGTAACTCTGTATAATTCTTAGCTTAGAATCATAACAGAAGCTTTAGACCTGGTGATTACGATATCGCAAGCGTGTTAAAACACTGAGAAATCCACCAAAGAATACGTGAATTATTTCGCGTCATTCTAGTATTACGGTTAAAATATGCACGTCTAGAAGGTAGTGCAAAGGTCTGCTATTTAAAATAGAAATGAAAACGTTATAATTTGCTACTTTACTTGAGAATAAAGTTAAGGTGAAAGGTAAAATTTCTGGATGTGAATGTTTTAAAAACAAATATGAATCTTTACCTCAATTAAGGGAAAGGAGGGTAAGAGTACGCACCTAGTGGATTTTTCGTTATAAAAATGAGAATTGAAAAGTTCGAGCCTCGAAAATATACTGAATCATAGTTTATTAACTTAGAAAGAAGGGTACAAAAAATTAAAATTTTAGCTTTAAAAAATATATATTACTGAACGTAAGGAAAAAAAATGCCAAATGCTTACTCTTACCCGACGTGGCGGGTAAGAGTACGCAGGACGTGAGTCCAAGAGTACGCACCCTGAAAATTTAGCAGTAGTCGCGTACAAATGCTCATTGCATTCACAACTGGAACATTTCTCATGCCACCATTCCTTACAATCCACACTGGATCCAATCTTCATCATATGTGTGTTCCCAGCCTGGGTAATTTGTCCCCTCATTATTTGCCGAACTTGTTGAAGGAACTGGGTTTTCGATAGAATTCAGAATAAGTTTTTTCTTTTCTTTCAGGGCTTTTTCTCTTTTTGTAGTTTTGTCCGCATTTTTATTTTTATTAAAAACGCGATTGGCATTTGCTTCCTCTAATTCTACCTTTTCCTTTTCGCATATCTGGTCTGTGCGCACTCTTAGCCGCCGATATATTGGCCGTAACATTCACTAAAGTTAAATTCTAACGTGGCCACGTTGTTCAGAAGGGAGCAAACCTCATAATGATATTTACTTAAAAAGCAAGCATTACTCCTTTATTTACAAAAAATTAAGTTAACATGCTAACATAACGAAATTATATCTTACCTGATAAATAAAACACAGAAAGGATGAAAATAATAATGGCAGTCTCTTGAGAGAACTGAAAACACACGTATTGATATGATCACACTCGCTTCTGCTTGCACTGTTGCCAACAGGGAAAAAAATCCCTGCGTACTCTTACCCCCACTTCCCTTATATATGAAAGGCACAATGGTGATTCCATATACACTTATCAGTAAAACACTTAAATATAGATAAGAAAAATCTGTTGAATAAATCTGTATGTTATTACAAGCTGTGCGCGCATACACAGAAAAGAATTCTTTTATGGCAAGTTAAAAATTTCAGATTTTGAACTATGAAATTTGCTTCTGATTCTGTATCGCTAAAAGTACTTATATAAACAGCAGCATCTAGCAACTTTCATTGTTTTCTATATCAAGTTCAGTTACTTGACATTGTTCAAAGCTGTCTGTTTTATTTACTCAATAGACCACACAAATCACGTTCAAATTTCATATTAGTGTTAGATTCAGTGCAAACAGAAATCGAGTTTTTGACACAAAATTTAAATTATTCATCAAAAACTTCGTAATCAGAAGCCTATTTCACTTTGGTATTAATTTCAATAAAAAATAAAATAATTTATTTTTTTATTATATATAAAATTAAAAGTGTTTTATAGAACCTAATAAAGAGAAGTCACGTTGTTAGATGCAATATAAACTGAAATAAGTTGTTCATAAAACTAAAATTGTTCCATGCGGACGTAATAATTATGAGCTACGTTTAACCTGGAGTTAAATGAAATTTAAGAAGAAAACAATTTAAAATCAATCAACCACAAAACTGAAATAGTTCCACAAAACTACCAGAGCTCAAACATTATTGAAAAGAAGAAACGTTGATAACAGAAAAAGCCTGGTTCAGCGTAAATACTTGAAATTCCTCACTGTGATAACAAAAGGCCTAAAAAACCATTTTCTGCCAATAAGCTTATCAGCATTGCTCTTAACATTGATAGTGCTTGAATCTGGTAGGCGTTTCCTCTAAAAAACATTTTAAGTTTGGAATTTGAAAAAAGCATCTTCTAAGAAAAACGAAATGTACAGGAAAAAACAAATTCTCCGAAGCAGAATTTATTCTGCTTTGATAATATATACTTTTTTCATGCTCATTTGTTGCAAAAAGATATCGAAGCTTTTTGAAAAATTAGCTTTGAGCTCATTAATAAATATTTTTTGAGTCAAACTTACAAAATAAATCATCTTTCAATTATTTTAAGCTCATTTATCACAATTTGTAGTTATTTGTATGGCCCTGCCCTATTTTTTTGCTTCATATCGCTGACATAAAAAACAGGATAACAAATTGAAGATTCTTTCAGTTGAAAAAAGTTCTCGGAGAACAGAAAATAAAATATATACTTTAAAAAAAGAAATATTCATTTTAAGGACCATAGCATGAAAAATCGGATGCTGTTTGTATGTACTTCGTATTTTCTTTCAAATCCTGCCTACAGAAAAAAATGATCCAAAAAAATCGATCTTTTAGTCAGACAGGAGAACTCAGAATCGCAGTTGAAGCACCTACAGAAAACAAAATATTAGAAAAGTCAGTTGTAGTTTGGATCTGAAATGTTTGCAAAACATCTATTTAGCAACTTTTAAAACTTAGAATGTTTTCTTTCGGGAATCTCCAGACACTATGCAAATTAAAGGAGAAGTTTTTAACCCACTTGAAATGCAAAAACTACTGAATCCTTTCACATAAAAAATATCTTTCAGACAGTTACTTAATTTTGCTTTCATCTTTGATGCAACAACGAATATAAGGGAAGAAAGATATCTTTGACTTTAAAAGAAACCTTAATATACCTTCTAAAGATTAGCAGCCTGATACTTTTTAAGGAACTTAACCCTTTCACCTAAGATTTAATTTAAACTCCTAATTAGATAGCACATCCTATTCGGGATATTTATTGTTATACAATTCTTATAAGAAAGTAAAAGATACCTGAGATATTTAACTCATACACTGCCAGTAACATTTAGAGCACATCCAGACTCTACTAATGCACTACGAGATATGATATCTAGTAGTTAGCAATGAATGGGTTAAGAGAGTCCAAGTGATCTTTGTCTTTGAAATTAATTGCTGCTTGGACTTAATTGCAGATTTAGATATTAAAAAATCTCTAATTCAATGAACAAGTCAGATACGTCACTGTAGGTAAAGTAATGAATAAATCGATTTTAGGAATGCTACTGCATGTCAATTGACAACATTCATTTTAAATTTAATATAGCCTGATGAGCAGATAGATAAAGGAGTCGATTCATGTTGGTTTGATACCCGGGCAAGTGAGCAATGCCATTTTAATTTTTGAATGCGTTGCTCATCTTGCTGGAGAAAAAAAAGCTTATAACAAGGAGTAGAATATTAAATGGCATGTACAGTTACCTGTATCGCACGACTATATAAAATTATCATTCTGAATGAACAATACTTATTTGAAAGGAATAAAAAAATATCAATATCTCTCAATATTCTTAAAACAAGTGATATTTCTTATTTTAAAATATTCTTTTGCAAATTAACAGCTACGAACAAATGCAAATCAACTATTAATTAATAAGTACGCCTAAAATTAAATCAAATTTTAATAAGTTCTTTTTTTGTAATCTAAAAACTATAAGGATTAAATCTCACAAATGAAGCACTTCTAATTGATAAAAAACCCTCGGTGTTTTAATCTGTGAGGAAAATCCTTTTAAAAAAAGAAGTTACGAGCATTGGGAATTTTCTACAAGAGAGGCCGCCAACGTGGGCTTCGGTATTAACGGGAATCAATGCCACCTCACAAAGCCATCCTCACTTCCCCCAAATGACTCGGCTAAAGAAGTCTGAAATATACGAGGCGAGGTGGGTTCTAAATCCATCTCCTTCCAGTTGATAGGGCGTTGCGACGCTAAGCCTTTCGCTTAAAGCCGCGCATTAAAAATCTAAACTCAGGTGAGAAGATAGTCTGGAGACAAGGCGGGAATAAATTACTATTCCATATATATATAAATACATCCAGGCGAAAATATCAATTACGCCAAGGTCGAAATTACGTGACTGCTTAAGTTTCGCAACTCCTGGAGGGCTTGATCCGAAAGCAAAATATAAACGTGAATTATTTATCAGTCTATCTATCACTGGAGCTTTTCCCTGCTTTACCTTTATCATTGTTTTACTTCCGTAACTTTTGGGTCTCTCCTATTGTGTTTTAAGGGAAATTTTACAGTAATTTCCCAGCGGGGCCAAAGGCTTAATCTTGTTTGGAGATATACAACATGTCACGAGTGATGAGGGAGCCCGAATACTATTGGAAGTGGTGGAGGCTCATGTAGATCCTTTGCTTTGCCTCCACTCCAGGGATTTACCGTGAGTTGCTTCCTACAGAGGTCTGCGAAGAAAGCTTGAAGTTAGTACACAAAAATGTTCGCATCAATCAGTACTCTTTCGTTAGGAGACAAGCATAAATAATAAATTCTTTTTTGGAGACAACTGCGTAGCATTAGGAGCAAACAAATGCAATTTTGCGTTATAAAGTATTCTTAGAGTAAACAGAATATATTAGTGGGGCCTTCTTCCCTTTCGGGATTTTCTGAGGTATGATTCTTTTTGAATTTTTCTTATATCTCTTATCCGGTTCTTTTCTCTTTTGTTATGTTTTATTATCTTTTTTTATTGTAACACTTTTTTTCACACTGAAGAGATGCGTCGGGTGTGAAATAGGTGGCAGACTTATGCAAGAACTTAATCAAGATTTTAATATTTTTTTCTTCATCTCCGGTGATATTCGGACGAAGAAAAATAAGATTATAGGTTTTATAAAATAATTTGCATATTAAAGAAGGATTTGTGAATACAAGATGTTGAATTTGTCTGCTGGGTTTCGGTTTTTTCCCCCTAAATAAATTTGGTTGCAGTTTCTGGATTAAAATGAAGGACTTCCTTCTATGGTCAGAATAAATATGTACTTTGTGGGGATTTAGTTTCATATCTTCGTTTCCCTAAAATTTAACAAATAGAGCTTGATTATAATAAAGAAAAAAGAGATAACCATTTATATGAAAAATGAGTATGAATATCAAAATAGATTTAAATCGAATTTGTGCAATTTGTGGAAATAAATTTTTAACAAGCTTCACTTTTTAACCAATTAATGGCTTTATAAATAAAAAGAGTCTTTTCAAAATTTTCAATCAAATTTTATCAATATAAGTAAACATTATCAGAAATAAAAATTGTAGAAAATAATTCTTTAAATAACAATATCTAATAAGTTTTTGATTAAAAATTTATTTTCTAAAGGCATATCATATTAATTAAGGATTTTTCAAGAAATTATTTTATTTATTACATATTCAAACGTGAAATTATTTGTTTATAAACTATGCATATATTAAATTTTGTTTAGTACTTTTCTTCACGAACTCTTTCCCATAAGTATGTTATGCCTTACAATGAGTTATGCGAATAATTTAAGGGTAGATATTTTTTAAATAAATTATAAAAAGAAGCAATAAAAAGCTCGAGTAAATAGATTTAGTGCTTTAACTTTTTATTTTTAAAGTTCAATTTATAAAGACAGTAATTTTGCAACAATAAATTTCAGTATTAAGTTTTCCTTGTGTTCAAATTCAATTAAAGAAAGGAAATCGTTAATCTATCGAGCATTTATTTATTTCTTTCATTTGATTTTAAATAACTCATTTAGTTTTCATACAAAAATGCAAGTGTTTATTTAAATCTTTATCTGTAATCTAAACAATGTTGTCTTATAAAGATTTACCAAACTGTCCATATTGCTTACATATTCATATTAGCCTTGGTTTATCCGAAATAAAATATTTATGAAGACATCTTTAATAAATGAATGATAGATAAACACAATTTGCTTTAAATGTTTAGATCCCATTGAAATCTTTAAAATGTTTAGATCACATTGCAATATTTGGAAATAGAAGTAGGAATTAAAAACCATGTCTATTTCCCAATATTTTGGAATCGTTTTTCGGAGAATAAACTTACCCAAGCAAGCAAAAAGTTTCAGATAGTATGTGAAACTAAATTTAATTAAACCATGAGATGTGAAGTAATTAGGCTAAGAAACTTCACTTCACCCACCACTTTCTCCAGACCTCTCGCCAACCAAATATCACTTTTTAAGCACCTCGACCACTTCTTGCAAGAGAAAATTGGAGTATATCGACTCCAGAACATTGGAATTCTATGTTGACGGAATATATAAACTAGTTTCTCGTTGGCAAAAATGTATTGATTGAAATGGTTTCTATTTCGATTAAAACAGTTGAGTTGAGATATGCAAGTTTAAAGTTAAAAGTTAAAAACCGACATTATTTTCCTAGCAACCCGATACTTAAGAGGACATACAACTCTTAAACCTCGAAAAAGTGGTAGAAAACTGTCAAATTAGATACATTCTATCTCTGAAACAATGCAATTCACAAGCTCACTTTTTTTCTAGAAAAATATCTTTTTTTCTCTTATAGCACACAAATTTTGAAACCTTCATATTGGTATGTATTAATTTGTGAGAATAATAAATATGGGTATAATTTTTGGAGAAAAAATGAGATAGTCGCCTTGTGCGCATGATTACGGATAAAATATTTATCTAAACACAATATTTTGGATATCTAAGAAATCCAAACAGTCTGTTTAAAAAACAGAACCACAATTTATTAACATCTAAATTTCATTTCTATTTTATATACCAATTTAAAATAAAAATGTTAAAAATAGTTAAAATTTAAACTTTAATAGCCCTCGCAAAAAAAAAACTTTGGAGAAATATGTACAAAAATGTGGTTCAATTAGAAGACCATAGAAAAATACATATTCGTAAAAATGTTATGTAAAATTATTGAATAGCTCTTCAGTTATAGTGCGCGCAATATCAAAAAAACACATTTTCAGATATAGCGCTTTAAAGATATGGCCATATTCAATGTTTACGTTGAAGAGCTGATATATTTTCCTTCATGGCTTTCAAAATTATGCGAATTTTTTAACGCGGATTGTTTTAAATTGTTCAGAAAAGACAGGAAAATAATATATATGTTTTTCGTAAAATCGAAAATTTTCGAGGTTTAACAGTCATGTGTCTCCTTAAGAAAATAAGATTGATGGTTTGATAAAGTTTATATGTGTTAAGAAAACTATATTCTATAAAAACGAAATAAGCCAATTGAATGTTTACGTAATCCGTTTGCTCATTTATTTCAATGATGAATAGCGATATCTCATTATGGTGTCAAACCTACCTTTCTAGCTCATTTAGTCTACTCCGAAACGCACTTAAAGAAAAATATTGTCACACAACTCCTGTATTTCATTTCGCCACTGTTGCTTTATTCCACTGCTACATTGTCAAAGCCACCACAATACTTTATACGCAGTGTTCGTTAAATGCTCTAGCAGGCATTGTTATGTAATGGCATGCCACAAAACTATCGAATTTCCGAATTAATAAGCTAAATCCTATCCCTGTGTCCGATGATTTATTATTATTGTGTCGTTCTGTTACCTTGTTTCAAGTTGTTGGAGTAATTATGACAGAGTACCATGAGGTAAACTGCATGCTGTTGGTCGTGATTATCCTGTTGATCACGGCTAGGGGTTTAGGTTATTTAGGTTTAGATTTTCACATAAAATAATTTAATAAACTTTTGTTCATTTTTAACTTTTTCGTGAGTCGTTTTCAAAATTTAAATCAGGATGTAATTACACTTCATTGAATGAAATAAAATACATAATTTCTGTTCGAAAAGGGAAAATTAAATAAAACTTGCTGTTCAATGATATGTTTTCAAACAAAATATTGTCTTAAATATTTCTTAGAAAAGTTATGAATTATGATAATATTAAAGATATAAAATATACATAATGTAATGTACATGAAAATAATGAATATGGAACCCAAGATAACAACAGTAAAGCGAATTAAAACAATGATTTTTTTCTGTTTAGACAGGTTGTCCGCAATTTTTAATGCAATTCTTTCGATACTGATTATAAAAAGAAAATTTTGTTGTCTGAAACTCGTAAAAAGGAAGATATATAAAAGAAATTATATTTTTTCCTTTTCATTTGGAAATTGTGTAGATTATTTAAAAAAATCGTATCGGGAAAAATTTTTGTTTATAAATCGTAATTTTCATCCATTGAAGGCAAAAACATTCCGCATCAGTGGTTCATTTTCAAATGCTTGCTCACAAAGTTAATTTCTTACAGAATTTTTATGCGTTTTATGTGAAATCTTTTAGACGTTGCTCCATATATTCTGGAAATGGCTTAAATGCAGTGCAAAACACGCTTTATATTCAACACGAAACTTCTAAATAGTGTAAGAAATAACAAGAGTTTTATTTTATTCAATTTTTGCGATTTTAGTTTTACGGAGTTTTATATGTCAGTTTTCTCTCTTTTATAAAACTCATTCATGTTTTAAGATATAAAATATGACTCCATACTTTGTGCTACACGCCGGTACATGTTCTAGGCAAAGCAAAAATTCTTTCTAACCATCAGTGCTCAACAGACACTGAAGAAGGAAATGACAGCATGATTTAACTCTCACATTCAGTTTTACAGTATACGAGTGACGGTTTGAAATATGCATACGTTAACTTCATGTTTAAACACTTTTATTTAATTTGGCTTATTTTATGTGTTGTAAAGATGGAATTTTGTAATCGGTTTTCACACAATGCCTAAAGTGACATAGTTGTGAAATTTTGAGCACTTGTGTGTTGTCGGCGACAATGCACATTTTTTTAATATTTCAGAACTTAATTTTATATTAAGCGATAAATTTGATTAAATTTTGATTCTATACGAGTGGCGCCATCTGGTAGTGCATTTCAGAAAATTGATGTCAAGGTTTCATAATATTTATTATAAGGTTTTATAAATTAAAGATTAAAAATTAGAAAATAATTAAAATAAAAAATTATTCTTTTTAGTAACTTGGTGTAAAAAGCTCTTTTTATCACTCTTTTTATTTATTTATTTATTTTGTTTATTTATTTTCAAAATTCATTCAATATTTTCAGAATATTTCATGAAAATCATTCAAAATTTGTATTTCAAAGAACGATTTATTTAAATTTTAACTAACTTCGGTCTGAAATATCAATTAAACGTTTTTATGATATTTTTCTGCCTTCTAAAATGTTCGAATGAAAAGATATATTTACATATCACATATTATCATAATTTTTATTTTCTTTTATAAAGACTTCCTAGGAAAGAAATATATATATCCTTTGATTTAGAAGAAAAGTTAATAGATATTACAGTTTCAAATTATTGAAGCATTATAATTTAAAAATAATAAAAAAAATTTGATCGACTTTCAATTATAATAATCTACAAGATCGATTAAAAAATGAACGTTGAATTGTAAATACTATCTAAATGCAATTTCCTTTCCATGGCACAGAAAAAGAAGTGTGTCACAAGTGCTAAACAAACCAACCAAGCCAATGTCAGAATTAAACTGAATATTGCGAAAACATTAAAGAGAACTGTGATTTAAATAAACATCGCACCGGAATTTCGAGTTCATGAACTAAATTTAATTCTAATGAAGAATGGCGTTGTGAGTGAGTAGTTTTTGCGCAAGTTAACAAAATGCTTCAAAAGTGACAAACAGAGGTAGGAACTTTGTATTCTTCTTAACATCTGCACAAAAAAATTCTAGAATAAATGTAAGACTTAATTTAACTTTATGTCTTCCAAAGACAGGTAAATAAAGAAAAGAAGTTTGTTCTTAAAATTTTTTTCTAGCCTATGAAAGATCTTACTTTTTCTAGCCTCTAAACATACCTGAACACCTTCAGCTAGATGTGCATTAAATTGAACTAGTTTAAAATTGATTTTAATGTAGAACAGTGTTTAGCATTCATTTACACCAGATTGATTATTATCAGAGGCTCTGATACTCGTGCCATGGGAACTGGTCTTAAAGTGGACCCTGAAATGTAGATTTTTAAATATTTATCTTACTTTTTATCATTTATATATATTTTATTTCATTATTTAGTATTAAATTAACTCATTTTTAGCTAACTAATTTTTCAGCTTTATGACTCATCAAATGTTGTGTAGAAAAATAATAGTTATTTATTCAGTAGTAACACACAAAGTAATTTTTCTTGGAAAGCGTCAATTACATTTTCCTTTATGTAACGAACCCTTAACTTATTTCGATTATATTTATTTACGTGTATTTAATATATAAGAATAAAATTAGCGAATTCAAAGAGTCTTGATTATCAACAAAGTTTAATTAAACTAATTACAAAAATTACATAATATAATAGTTATTCGTAAAAATGCAATCATAATGATTCAAAACACTCAAAATTATACTGTTTTAAAATGTAGGCTTTGAAACTTCGAAATGGGCAAGTACTTTTGTGCAATGTTTCAAAGGGTCTCCAAGAAATTTAGCGACAAAGGCTCTCGACAAGCTTAACCCCTCCCCCAGATAATAATTGTCTAAAAGTATAAACTTTCAGAATTTAAAAGTTAGCTATTATAGATAAAAGAATTAAACTTTACTTTTCTTTAGTTCAAAAATAAGAACACGTGCACAAGTGGGAAATATGCATCTAATATAGACAAAAAATATTTAAATCCCAAGCCCAATATTTCTCTTCTATTTTATCAGTTTAGTTGTACAGGAGATACAGTTCCTGTAATAAAAAATTTAAATGATAAAACAGAAACAAGATTTGGAATGTTAACCAATAAGGCAGGTTAAGAAGAAATTCTGCTAGATATATTTTTTTGGGGAAAATGAGATCTACTACGAAGGGCGCGGTTACTTGGTGGTAGAACTAAGGGTTTATTTTCAGGGTATAGAGTATTTGACACATCGTTTTAAAACCCGATTCGCCGTGTGCGAGACATGGTGCACGATAAATCTAATTGTCAGAAAGGCCGTTGTGGCCTAGTGGTTAGGTATCGGCGTCGGACCCGGAGGGCTCCCTGTTCAAAACCCGATTCCACTGAGATCTGTCGTGTATGGGGCCTGTTGCACGTTAAATCAAACGTCCTCCTGCTGGTGTGATGAGGAAATTTGGAGAGGAGGGCTGACAGCGCAGATGTCCTCCTTGTCATCTGACCGTGGCTCAAAATTGCCCTGTCCGTTCTAAAATAGCCCTTGTGTTGCTTCAAAACATTAATGAAACTAAACTGATTTTCATACAAAGATTATTTATTTGTTGTAATATGAGAATAGGGCACTGAAAAATTTCCTGGCTCTGATTGCACAAGTTCTTTTAGCAGACACAGTCGTACAGTTTCAAACAGTGTTTGTGGTTTAATGTGCCAAATTACGTCAATTTGCTCTGTATTTAAAAGAAAACTTGTTAAAGTATAAACTCTACAATCAATTTTAAACAACCGAAGAATTTTTTTGTAAATTTTGCATGGTGTATACTTATTACTACAGCGGTGGCTATTTAGCTTCAAACTCTATCTCCCTACATAAACCAAGAAAACGTTTCCGGATTCTGTATTTTCGAAACGGTAGTTCTAAATTTTATATTGGGATTAACATTGTTTTCAAGAAACATAAGCGAAAATATTGGTTCATGAGATATTCCCAATTTCATAAGCAATATTTATGGATAAATAACTAGCCATTTCATATTCCTTATTAATGACTTCTGAGTACGAAAATTTCAAAATGAATTTTATACCGTAAGAATATTTATTTGAGTTTTCCCCATTGCTTGAATATATTATGTAGCTTTCTTTTTACTTAGCTTCGAATTTTTATCCTATTGTATAAACGAAATAAACTGGAAAAATTCTGTTTTGGTATGTCATAATAGCAATTCATCATCCTATACAGGGATTAATATTTATTTTCTAATAATAAACAAGAAAATAACGTTTCCTTAACAATCATTTATTAGATAAATTACAAGGTGTTAGATATCCTTCATTAACGACTTCTTAAAACAAATAATATTTCATCACATCATGTCATTTTTCTTCACTTTATACATTTTTTTTTAAACCATGCATGTATTTTATTCCGAAAATTACATGTAAAAAAATAGAAATATAATTCAATTTTGTTTCCAGAAAAACACAGTGGAAGCTTTTTCCAAAGCTAAGGAGTTTTAATTCTAGTTTTAAAATGATAAATTAATTTTAATCAATAGCAATACTTATCTGAAATATTCATACAGTTTATTACTAATTAATAAACATTTATCCTTCAATTTCTCAATATATGCAATACAATATTAACAAAACATAAACAATATATGTAAAAACTTAAACAATATATGCAAAGCATAACAAAACATAAACAATATATGCAAAATAAGTGATGAAAATTTTATAGTCAGCCATTTTCACATCAGCTTATGATTTCATGTAAGAATTAAAACTAGTTTAACAATATTAGGTAAATAATACTTTTATCACTACCGTATACCATAAGAAATATGTATGGGTAAAATACACAATATTACATCTCTACTATATCTCTACTTTTACTATTACATCTCTACTCTTCTGCAATACGGCAATGAACTGTTGCCTTATCCCTTTCGTGTACTATTTACCCGATCACACCTTTCAACGTACATTTTTTTCCAATTCCTTCACAAATCGTATTCTAGAAGGCACGTTTATACACATAAATACCGGGAAAATATATCAATAGAGTTCCTAAAAAATCATCGCCGATGTTTTTGCACAATGCTGAGAATTTTTCGTCTCTGACCTAAACAATATTCGTAAGTGATTCAAAACAATAAATTTATTTTGAACAATAACAGTACAAAATGTTTATATTTCATGAGCTTTGTTTTCATAATCAATTACTGAATGCGAAACTTCGGATTTTTATCTTACTTTATAAGCCAGAAAAAGTAAGATAAAAATTCGAATCATATATTCGGGCATTTTCGCAACAGCAGTTGTTATTTATCAATGGGATTAATATTATTTTCAACAATTTCAGAGAAATAATGTTTCTTATAACTAGCAAATCCAATAAGTATTATTTATGGATAAAACACGAGGTATTATATCTCCATCATTAACTGTTTATGTCTCATTCCTCCATGCCATTTTTTTCCATTTAAAGCGATTAACACCTAGCTACATACACTTTTTTCAAACCACTCACGAATCAGATTCTGAAAGTCACACATAAAAACTCGAAATATATTTCAATATAGTTCCCAAAAAATCAGTGACGGGACTTTTGCACAATGCTAAGGATTTTTTCCCTCTGACCCTTACAAAATCCGAAAGAGCTTCGAAATAAGTCCATCCTGTAAGCTCCCGAAATCATCTTAATCTGATCAAGTCGATTTTCTGGGTTTGAACCCTGATGAATGATGACGTCCACATGTCATCATTCGGACAGGAGATTTGCGATGAAATCAGAATGAATGAACCGTCTCGAATATAACGTTTGACAGTGACTGGTGGTTTCCCCAAATGGATATAAAGACATTTTTGTGAGAGTTCCTGAGAAATATTTTATTGGTCTCGCCTAGCCGGACTAGTCTGAAGTTTCACAGAACTCACTCGGCCAGTGCGTGTTGAAACGCCAAACACAGAACCATGTCTCACAATTTGCTTTCATTTCTTCAATTCTTAGGGAAATAAATTTACAGCTTGTGGAACGCAGCACTCGAAGAAAATTGTTTGCTTGAAGTATTTTGTTCTTCTAAAGCAAATATGTTGGTTTCGATAGTTATAAAAACTGATTTTTCGCGCATTGCATCATAATTTATAAATTTTTGAACAATAATAAAATAAATTGAAGAATATATATACTAACATTATAAATTTTAAAAGTGAAGACCTTTTAAGAATAGCAAATAATTTACATGGTATCCATTAAAGCAGAAGAAAGTATTGTGACTTCCACTCGTAGAAAAAATTAGTACGCGCTGCATGAATTCGAATAAAAACACGGTTTTTTTTACTGACAAAATTGACCTAATAACATTTTTAAATTATTAAAACATCATAACATTTTACTTTTATTTTCAACATTTCAGACCTGAGCAGTCCTATAAATTATCTGCTTCATAGAATCCGCAAGCAAAAAATTTGGTTACAGTAAACAATATACGTAGTTTCGTTATAATTAGTAATGAAAACTCTATCTTCATGCGTTGAATCTTAATTAATGTATTCTTGTTTCATTAAGAAAAAAATGAATGAGAAATTAATAATTAAAAATAGATCGTGTAGGTATTAGAATTTTTTTCTTCTGAACCGATCATTATGCTTTATATTCGTTTCAAAAATATGTCTTCAGGCTTTGACCTTCTTTAACCTTTCAACAAGACTTTTGCATAATTAAAAATTAACTACGAGAAGTAGTTTAATTTAATGTTGACAAGAAAAGTAAAAGTGTGATTTATTTACCCAATAGAGAATGAGGTCTAATCTCGGGGACGTATATGCCCATTAAGGCGGAAAGGGATAAATTACATTTGCTTTAATATTAAAAGAAGTGTTAATGCAAATTTTACAAAAAATCTAAGTTTTAAAACAAATTTATGAGCAACAGTTCCCAGCATTGGCAAAAAATGTCATGTTGGTAGAAAGTAAAAATTTGTAGGTAGTCAGATTAAAAGAAGAAAACAATGTTAATTTTTTAGAATAAAAATTGTTTCAATATTTATACATCTGCATTAAAATAATTTTTTGACAAAAAATTCACAAAACGTATAATTTTCTTTCGTAAAAGATCTTAAAAAGCATATTACATTCCAATAATGATACAGAGCGGACAGTCAAAAAGATATTCTTTGTAAATGAAAAACAAGATCATGTTGCAAGTCCAGGACAAAATGATGAATATTTTTTATAAAATGTACATCAAGTAAACAGACATCAAATGTCTTGAAAATTTAGTCTGTCGTATTTTATTAATTCAGGTGAATAGGTTAGGAATTAAAAAGATACTTATTTTCTAAATTCTCTGATGCCATCAAAGTTATGCTATTTATGTAGGCCTGGTACTTACTTACCTTGTCATTACGGATCAGATGTTCTGTACTGGCGTGGTGCAAAAGTTTGGTGAATGGTGTGCAGGCATAGGTTTAATTTTCGACATTCAACCACTGATCAAAATTCAAATCAATATCCGGTAGTCATAAAGCTTTAAAATGAGACATTAATAAAACAAATGTTACATATGTAATATTTAACTATTTGTATATGAAAAATGTTTCTAAAAAAACCTTATAATTTAAAAAACATTAAAAAATCTGTAAAAATTAATTACATAAACAATAAATACGCTTTGAAAAATATTTGGAAATATTGTGCAATGTGAATTAATGAAATTACTAAATCGATAAATAAAAATTCCCTAGTTTTTCAAAACATTATATTTATTAAAAGTATTCCAAAAACGTTAATCCTCTATAAATCCCACCCACTAACTATTTTTCATCTACAATAAATTGACAAGCGTAACATTGTATCACCACCACGAAATAAAAGAATTCCGTGCTTCAAAAATGAAGAGTACTTCTATGCTTAAATAACTCCATAATAATAACAACACAAAATTCTCATACCCTCCTTTTTTATATTTTTTTCCTTTTCCTCGCAGGCTTTTAAAAATGGAATGTTAAATCGGAAGACGGCAGAAAAGACCCCTCCGTTTGATTTATGGAGTCATGTTGAAGAACAAAGAAGTGATTTCATGTACTTATAACGAGCTTTTGAGAAAAATTGCGCAATTGATGGGAAAATTATAAGCCTCATGAAGTCGTTTTAGGGCGCTTTCACTATCCCAAGCGCTCCGTGTATCAGAATTTACGACATGAAACGTTAACTTAACGTCACGTGCTTCAAGTGCATACTCGATTCTTTCTAGAGAAAAAATCTGATGCCTTTCTCTCTATTAAAGGATGAGAGCTGACTGAAGAATGATACGGAGGCTTACTAATTTGTGAGAGGTTCATCCTCATCTTCCTTCGAAGAGGAGACGTTTTTAATGATTAATTCTTAGTGCTAGAGAGGGCTTATTTAATAGTGATTTTTTTCACTGTACGATCGAGATGTTGTTCATTATAAATTAGCAGTATCGGAGGTTTTTCTTATTAATTATAATAAAAGGATTTTTCGATGTCTGGTTATATTGATTATGACATGAGCATACTCTAACGAAGTTTCCTATGCGCTCCTTATTTTTAGAACAATTACTTTAAATTGTAGACGTTCTACTAACGAAGAGTTTCGTTACCAAAATTTGTACCCGAAATAAACGTTTAAAGATTAACACTAGAAACAAGGCAATAATTTAGAAAACCTCTACACAGACATACAAGGTAAGGAATTTAGTGTATATGATGAGTAACTATCTCCAAGAATTAAGTTTGATTTTCTAAATGTATCTATAAAAAAGTTCTGTTTAGCTCTATGAAAATCTCAAAATTATTCCTTTATAGAAATTCTTTCAACTTTGAATATTCTACTGCTTTTCTCATCATGATATCATATTACATGGATTCTATATAAAGTAGATTTTATATGTATACTATTAAATAGATTCCATGAGTGGATATGAAATTGCTTATAACAATTTCATCATTTTAAGCTAGTTTTAAAATTTCTCATAATCGTTACATAATTGAAAAATAATGTA
Organism: Araneus ventricosus; assembly: GCA_013235015.1. Classification (NCBI taxonomy): domain Eukaryota; kingdom Metazoa; phylum Arthropoda; class Arachnida; order Araneae; family Araneidae; genus Araneus; species Araneus ventricosus. Next base: position 151,322 of record BGPR01000007.1, on the reverse strand, counting down.
TTTAATCGCTTATGGGAATAAAAATTATGCACTAAACTGTGCAATACTTGAAAATTAACTATGCAGCATGTTCATGTAAGGGAAAACATCTTTTAAATAGACCTTACCTAAAATGTTTTGGCGACACTTCCATTACATTTTAAAACCGAACGACATGGTTTTGTTCAAATTTGGTCTTAAAATCCCTTTCTTCCATCTAGAATCGTTTAAACCTTTGAATACATTATAGTCTTTAATAAGTGACAGTAAAAGTTAAGATTCTATTAAAATAACAATGATTAAATATAAACAATTACATTAATGCTATTATTAAAATTTTCTCTCTGACATTTCAATCGATATTTTATCTCAGACACGTAAAAAATTTCAAAAATATAACGAAAATTAAAGGAGATAATGAAACTTGTTTACAAATTAAAATAAAAAGTATCCGTTCTCCCATTTAAAGTAACCTTTGAAACAAGTTAGTGAATCTTAACTTCAAATTTCTTGTTTCGTTAAAAAAAAAGATTGATAAAGCATTAACACAAAACTTGAGCCAAACTTTGTTTCGTTAAGGTTTCCTTTCGGCCGAAAAAAAATCAAGAAGGAAAAGAAAATCCTGTACAAATAACTTAACAATAAATCAATTTCGTTCTGAAAGTGTATGAATTGAACTCTCAAATCTCTAAATCCGACAACTGGAAAGCTAAAAAAATGGTTTATGCGATACAGTTAGAATTATTTTCACTGTCAAGATTGAGATTCGCTTTTACTTTGTTCTGGCATACACATGTAAAAGCAACGAAATGTATTCCAATATGTAATATCAGATACTTTTTATCTACATAATATCAACGACAGAGAATGCTCCTGACAACTAAGAAGTAGTTGACTTTAAAATAAATATTTAATATTGTTGTGGGGGATTTTGAATTTTTGAAAATATAATAATCATGCGAATTCCTATGAAAAATTTCATCGAAAGCTAAATTTGTAGCATATCCTATAAAGAGAAAAGTTCAATTTATCGTTTTAAAAACTTCAAGCAAAGTTTTCTATGATGCCACATCAATCAAATCTTTTTGTCAAATTTTCATCAAATTAAAGCTATAAAATTGATTTTTACACTCAAATTTATTCTTAAAAATCCATTATTTTCATTTAAAGTTTCTGAAAAATGATAATGCGACCTCCTGAAAAAAATTCTGATTTATAATGATATAGATTAAACAATAATTAGCTAATGTTTTGTTTTCTGTTACCTATATGACGTCATTCCAATGCGTTCTATATTTAGGAATTGAGAGGAAATTTTTAGGTACTATTCGAATAACCGTGAATAAATATAAGCAAAGAAGTGTATTTTTATTCTTAAAAACATTCTTTCTCTAATTTCAATATATGTTTTATCCGAAACGTATATAAAAATATAAAAGAACTGCGAGAATAAAATTCAACTAGTGAAACTTAATTCATGTTTACAAATTGAAATAAAATGTATCCATTCTCCCATTAAAAGTGACCTTTAAAACACATTAGTTAATCTTAACAGCAAAAACTTTGTTTAGCTGGAAAAAAATCATCAAAGCATTAACGACAAAACTTGTGCCGAACTTTGTTACTTTAAGAAGGTTTCCTTTGGGCAGAAAAAAATAAACAAAGAAAGAAAAGAAAAGAAAATCCTGTACAAATAACTTAACAATAAATCAATTTCGTTCTGAAAGTGTTTGGATCGAACTCTCAAATCTCCAAATCCGGCAAGTGGAAACTAAAAACAAAGGTTTACGCGATGCAGTTTGAAATATTTTCACTTCCTACGTTGAGATTCGTTTTTACAATATTCTGACATACAGATGTAAAAACAATGAAAAGTATTTCAATATGCGATATCAGCTACTTCTTTCTGTCGTGTTACAAACAACAGAGACTGCGCCTAGGGACTTAGAAGTGAATGACTTCAAAATAAATTCAAATGATTGCGAAGGGAGATTTTGTATTTTTGTGAAATGAAAAAAAGTAACGAGAAAAAAATCACATCTCTCGTTTCGTATGTGCTGCTCATTTTTGATTAGAATCAGGTGAAAATGAAATGTAACATTTTTATCTAAGGGCTTCGAATAAAAGAAAGATCAAATTTAAACGGAAGAACAGGAAATATTGTGTTCTATGAGATTAAAAGATATATTTTCGTCGCATGCATGTATAAATGGGATGAAGAGGAACAGATTGGTTTTCTTTAAATCACTGGTAAACGTCGAAACCCATCACTTTCCCCTTACGAAAAGATTATGAAGAGAGATGTTTTTCATGATGTATGTAATCTAATGATTATGTTCATCATTTCGAGTTGTGATTATTTTTTTCATGGAACTCGGATATTTCAATTTCTTGTTTTATTAAATTCAAAATAATATCTTCCGTCGTGCGATGTGATTTTTTTCCTTCAAATTCAGAGGCCTTATAAGAATAAAGTAAGGAGTAAGAGAAAGTACATTTTAAAGAACTAGACAATCATATTTCAAAGTTATGATAAAATGTTTTTAAAAGTTTCGATGCTTGAAATTTCATTCAGTTTGTATGTCAAAATGTTTTCTTGATTTCGTATGTTACTAGAGTATTTTTTCTCTGAGTTTAGATTTCAGAACTGTGAATATTATAATTTATTTAAAAATAACTGATACATATTTATATTTATTCAAAAGTTTCCCAATAAAAATTCTTCGTTGTTCTTTTTCAGGAGAGCGACTAACACAGCCTAGGGTATAGTCATGTTAGATCCTTAAGTTATATTTGACATTCGGGTATGAAACAAATGTTATATCATTATTAAAAAAATTTCAGCATGTTATTTGAAATACAAAACTCATTACATTTCTCATAAAATGATTTGAATATCGCAAATATATCAAAGTTGTCCAAAGTTGCTGTAAGTTTCTTCGGTTTTTTAATGCCGCAAATAGCAACTCTAAGATTCTGCTTCAAAATAAGTTATCTTTCAATTCTTTTTAAGCTAATAATTCAGCAGTTGACTCTCAAACGAACTGATTAAAAGTTTGGTAAATCCTAATTTGATGGAAAGAATATGCTGCCTTAAATTGGTTTTAAATAATGTAACTTTTTAGTGTAATCAATGTGAATAAAGGTGAAAAACATAAATATTTCGAACAATATAGAAATTCAAACAATTGAATGGATTTTCTTCAAATTTTGATGATAAATATTATGAAATATAAGGAAGGTTTCAGTGAAGGCTTCGAGACAATTAGTTAAATATGTCCTTTTTTTATTAGTTAGAAATTATCTTTCCATGTGCATAAATTATTATTTCCCTTTAGTGTTGCCTATTGAGTGAAAATATTATAGATGCTCATTTTATTTATTTTATAGCCTCCGAATTCTTTTAGATTAAAAGTTTAGTAAATCCTAATTTGATGGAAAGAATATGTTGCTTTTAACCTATTCACTGCCAACTACGAGATATCTCGTATTATATTCGTAAAGTCTGGCTGTGCTCTAAATGTTGCTGGCAGTGAATGGGTTAATTGGTTTTAATTAATGCAATTTTTAGTATAATCTAAATAAATAAAAGTAAAAATCATAAATACTATGAATGTTTTAGAAATCTAAACTACTAAATAGATTTTCATCAAATTTTGCTAATAAATATTCTAGAACATTAGGAAGGTTTCAGTGAAGGTTTCGAGACAATTAGTGAAATAATTCCTTTTTTATTAGTTAGAAACTATCTTTCCAGATAAATAAGAAATTATTTTGCCTTTAGTGTTGCCTATTGAATGAAAATATTACAGACATTCATTTTATTTATTTCATAACTTCCGAATTCTTTTAGATTAAAAATTAAGTAAATCTTAATTTCATCGAAAGAATATACTGCTTTTAGTTGGTTTTAAATAATATAATTTTGTAGCGTAATGTATGTAAATAAAAGTGAAAAACATAAATATTTTGAACTTTACAGAAATACAAACAACTGAAGAGATTTTCTTAAAATTTTGTAATAAATATTATGAAACATAAGGAAGGTTTCAGCGAAGGTTTCGAGACAAGTGTTGCCTATTGAATGAAAATAGTATAGATATTCATTTTATTTATTTCATAGCCTCCGAGTTCTTCCATTTTATTTATTT
>BGPR01000007.1:119036-144976 GCA_013235015.1 Araneus ventricosus | reverse complement strand
AAATTTAGAAAAAGGTCTCATCAGACTGACGAATCAGCTCTCTCCAAACCTCAATGGACACCATAATCCTCAAACGAGCAGGTCATTGTATGAAATCCAAATGACTCACAACTGAAGTACTGCACAACATTAATGTGCCGAATCAGTAATATCCTCGAACAATGAATAGTTTAATTCAGCCTCACCTATAATGGACAGTACAACATTCCCGGCACACGTACAACGAATTTATTCTCAAGTCGACGCTTGCAGTGTGACGCATGAGGATACGTTTCAGACTGCAACCAAGCATTGTTATTAACCTCATAACTCAGGTAGTCACGCGTAATGAAGTGAAGACTAAGTTATCATCATAGCCCACATTCCCCGGGCTAATGCAACTTGGCCCTTTTGGGAATCAAATCGAGTTGGGAAGATAGCAAGGCAAACATATATCTCGTCCTATCCAATACCGAAACAAGATTAGGAGCCTGCATATGATTTGCTATTGATTCGTAACATTTTGATCACGCAAAGCTGCATAGCATCCATTACCCGCGCATGGAACTTCGGTTTTCAAAATTCTTTGCTTTCATTTTGTCACATGAGTAGGACTGTTAAAAATTATACATTTTTATTAACATAGATCATTGATTTTTTATATATGAAACGTAATCATAACTATGGATTCATAACTAAAATTCCCAAAAATAATTTTCAAAACGAACAGTTTTTATTTTATCGCATGTCGTTGTGAAAGTAGGTATTTTATTATCAACGGTTACTGAATGTATCTTTTCATTGGAAGAGTCAATTATTCTGGAAAACTCCTTAATAGTTGAGAAGGTGTAATTTTAGCAAATGCAACATGAATATATATTTGTTTCTGTGCATTTTTGAGAGGTTGAATCTTGTACTGGTTTTCATTGTTGAGGGTCATTACTAATATTAATTGTAAATTACGTAGAACCAGGAAGCTATGCTTCTTCAAAAATTGTTAACAAACGAATAAATACTTTCACTTCACCAAAATATTTAATTTCTTAATTTCTTGAAGAAAGATATGAGAAATTTATTTGAAGAAATATATGAGTATTAACAAAGAAAAACACTGATAAATTTTACCTTCTCCTTGATTCAATGAAAAAAGGAAAAAAACAGTTTGGGTTTCTTAATGAAAGCTTCCTTATAAACTTAGAGAAACACTCTCGCTTACAGAAAAGTCAAAAATAAAAATATTACACCAATCGTAATATACTTATCGGTTCCGAATGACAACATATTATAATAAAGAAGTCTGCAAACATCAGTTGATTCAAATGTGAAAAATTCTATTGGTCAATCTCTAAGAGACTATATTATAATTTTTTTTATTTCTCTGATTACAAGCTGATATATGGAAGGTTCACGGATAAAGTGGACCAGATTTATGTTTTGCCTATTTTGCATGGACACTGCCATGTTAGTGTAGAAATGTTTTGTGTACAAATGAAATATGTATTTTCTGTGTAATAAAGATTCGAGTCCATAGTTCAGTTTGTGTCAATCAGGCAGCAAGAACAATTAGAAGCCCACTGTTATTTAAAATTCAGCTGATCAACTTTGACAGCTGATTTCTCAGAAATGAATCTCATAGACTTTATCCACTTTAACTCTCAACCCTCCATATAGTTACAAAAATCGTTCTTTGTGTGTGCATGGTGTAAACAGTCTAACACGCAGGGTAATGGAAAATTAAGGTTTATTCTCAAATATGCAGGAAAAACACGTAGTTCAGGTAACATGAACAATAACTCTTGTACAGAGTAGCAACACAAACAGACAACAATTCACTAGTAATAACAGTAACAGCACTTTCGCATTTAGAAACACAAACAGTCAGCAAATCACTAATAATTACAGTAACAGCACTTTCAATAGCGCTCAGCTCACCGGCTTTCTAGCTCGCACTGCAGACGAAACTCCAAAGTCGTTCCAGTCGATCAACAAACACTCCCCGTGGTCTAAGAGCGGTCCTTCTATACTCTCCCCGTCAGGCCGTGATGTCACATGGAATTATCTAGTTCATTCAAGCGTATCTCCTCTCCTAATAGATATATAGAGGAAAGGATAGCATTTTCTGGAATCTCTTAGATTTGTCGCCAAAGTCAGGGGTCCAGACCAGGTCGCTGCCGGCCATTCCATGCTTACCCCTGTAAAACTCTCTTCCCAACTTTAAGACTAGCGAGGCAGGAAAGCGACATTACATCTTTGTAACAATATAATGCAGTATGAAACAGCATTGCACAAAGTTTAAACTCTGATATCACATTAATGAATACAGATTTTTTTAAACAAGCAATTATGATTCTGAATTTTCTAGCTCAAATAAATAAGAACTCAAAGTCGTTTGCTCAGAACTCAAAATTTATTTGTGTGCGACTTTTTTTTCTGAATGGAGTTTAAGTGAAATAGTAATGTCGTGTAAATTTTAAGAAACTAACGTCAAATGTGTTTATCATATGGAACTTAAAAGAAGTAGCAACATAATGGAGATTTGGAGAAATAGACAACAAAGATAGCTGAATTTTTCAATATTTTACACAGTCATATCCTCTTTACTGAGTTCCATTCTGATGGTTTCCCAAAATGTTTCAAATTCACTTACTAATTACTGGATTGAAGGGTGCTCGCTCTGTTGTTTATTGCAATTTGTTATGTCTAGGGCCTCGCTGATTGGATTCAGTATAACGCATGTGTTTTGTCAAAAAGGGACGGCAAGGACAGGCCAGAACCAAAGGTTGACACTTCGGTAAGAAGACATGCAATTTTAAATGTCTGCGAATATACTGTGTGTTCTTTTGCTTTTCATTAGATTAGGAAAACAATAATGAAATTGCTAATTACGAAACGCTCGTAGAAATACGAATAAGTCATTTATTTATAAATCGTATATTGCAAGCAACTGGAAGGGTTGTACTTAAAATATTTTTATTTCTTTTACCTTGTCACTAAAATGATTTTTAGAGATTTTATTTTTAAAGAAAACATACATTGTTAATACATAACTAATATTAAGGTTGTATAAAATTTATATAAATGGTTTCAGCATTAATGGAAGCTTAACATTAGTTAGTACTTCTGCCAATATAAAAATAAAAGAGTTATTAAAAAACACGCTTTTATTAGCGATCTAAAATTTAAATATATATATAATTCTTTCATCAAAAATCTGAAAGTTAAAGCAAAAATCGTAAAAATGTTAGATGCTGATTGAAATGCTCTAAGTATATTGGAGTTTCAAACACATTCATAATATATTTTAATTTTTGATTATTGTTTAAGTATTCCCATTCTTTTAAATTCCATTGTTACTTAATTTCCTTACAGTATTGTAAAGTTCCTCTCATTTTTACGATTTTTGCTTTAGCCTCAAGATTTTTGATAAAAAAATATTCTTTTCATATTGATACACTAATAAAAGCGTGCTTTTTAAAACTTTACAAACTTTATTATTCTCTACTTTTTGGTTTTTAATATATTTCACAATTATTTATTATAATTATTATTGTGAAACTAGAAGATTTGTGCCCTTCTAAGACTGGCTTTTAGCTTGTCAACAATATCTCAAATCTGATCTTAAACGATTTAGTCACTAAAGATGTAATACAAAATCTCATGCATATTGGCAGAGTGCTTTAGAAATCTGATCTTTTTAATGATATCAATTAAGTTGCTTTACAATTTTTTTTCTCTAATTTTAATAAATTTTAAAAACATTTTTTGTCATAATTTACAACAATATTTTTCATTCTTGAAACTCAATTCAATCCATTTTAAATGCTTAAAAAAATATTTAATTGCGTGTTTCTCTTTCATTGTTGAAAGCTTAGGTAATATTATTATATATCCTATTTGCTCGTTCAATAATGACGCAGACAAAAGGGGCGGGGTTATTTTAAGCTCCGCCTAGCATTAGAGACATCTCTGGGCTTTTCTATTATAGATATAGTAATCAATTTTTCTCATATTCACTACCATATTTCTTATTGAATAAAATTAGACATAATAAATCGACATAAAATTAGGCGAAAAATTAATAATTAATATCTGAAAATATTAAAATATGTTGACATCGCGAACACACAGGTTGTTCAAAATTTCAGAACACTAACTCCTCAGGAAGTGAGAGAAAGATCGATTGCAAAATTCCATCTTAACAAACATAAAACGATGATAAAAACAAATATTTTTTAAAACCCTATTCTATTGATATATTCAAAAGGACGAAAAAAGAAAATTCTGATAAATTGAAACTTCATTCCCTTTATGTTCTCTAAAATCATTCAAATGATTCTCAAAATATTACAGAAAATCGATTAGTCGCAGGAAGCTATTTTTAAAACATTTAAGAAATTAAACACGATTAGTCAATTAAAAAATAATTTGACTTTAGAACGACAATGTAAAGCATTCTTTTTAATTGCTTTTAGAATCTTCACGTTTCGAACAAAATGAAAGGCCTCTTCTGTGGCATTCATAATGAAAGACTAAAATAGTCATTGATCTATTGTACTTATCTTCGTTTGTGAAAGGGATAGTTAACGCTTTTACATTTGAGAGAAGAATTGATTGATGAACTCAATTTGTAACACAATTTATTTTCTTAAATGGTTAATAATACAATGAGCCTCCAAAAGTTTCAACAGAGCTTTTATGTTCAATATCTTAAACCTTTAGAGATATTTTTGTTTCAAAAATTACTGAGGAAGTCAAATATGTTTGGAGTATTGAAACTATTCCTTATCTTTGAAAGGGTAATTAATATTTAAGGCTATAGTTATAATAATTATTTTAAATACGCTTACTTTAATGAACTACAGCTACAAATACATACTTTTTAGCTGCATAGATTTTTATATTTTGAAAATATAGCAAGTTATGAAATTTGTTTGTCGAAACTGAAAAAATAAAAAGGAAACATGAGAAACAATTATTGACACTTCTGTACCAATTTAGAAATTATCTTGTACTAAAAATGGGAATTTTAAATGTAGATACGCCCTAACTATTGACAAAAATCAATATTAATAGTTTGTTTTCTGATAAAATGATTTATTATTAGCTGGAATATCTTTATTTTCAGCCAGCATATGTTTCAAAAAAATGTAAGAAAAATACATAGTTTGTATCATGCTGTAGAGTGAGCATGATGATGATGGCTAATGAATAAAATAGTTTTCTAAACGTTAAAAGATAATTCATTTTCAGATATCCAATTGTCTGCAATCAATAAAGAACAGAATTTTAGGCAACTTCAAACTGTTTTAAAAATTTGAAAACGGGCATAAAAAATATATATTTATATAAATACATATTCAAATAATTTTCCGCCATGTTCTCAGAATAAAATACTGAATACATAAATTATGTTAACGCGGCACTTTTTCCCGTTTTGCTGTAAGACTGAATCCATAATAGTATCTCGGAATGAAGAGCAAAACCAGATCAAAGTGCAAACTCCACACAGGGATAGTTAGTAAAAATATCAATTCGATGGAATGTTCATTATCAAATGATCAATATTTATTCTTTTCAAAGGTACGCATTCTGTTTTAAAAATGCTGCATGACAAGATTCCAAATTGTATCGATTTTGATTAAAGGCTAATTAATGGAAACGAATTTATTCAGAAAATGACTTTTAAAACAACCCACTTTTGATATTTGCTGAGGAAATTTTTCCCAATTCATATTATTTTCTTCTTCAACATTAAGTTTAAATTCCATAAGCCATGCACTGAGAGTTGTTTTAGTGCTTTAATGAAACTAATCTACAGCTCGACTCTTTCGAGACAAGTTCCTTTAAAAGCAACTCCCTGCATAATCTAACCGGAAAGCACAATGTTGCGGCCCAGTTGCTATGGCTGAAGCATGGTCTAAAGCCTTCACTGCATACCAGAGCACATTTAAATTTCACAGCAAATCAAAGCGAACCTTTAAAGAATCCAGAATAAATTGAATTAATGGAACACGGGGGAAAGGCAGAAGCAAATTCGCCTTGCTACAGCCTCGTCCATTTGAATAAGCGGTTTCAATTGAAAAGCCATAAAACTATCACACATGCGAATTCTCTGAGAATAATGAATCTGCGATCAGCACAGAGATAAGAATTGTCTTAGAAATCTGTCCGTCCGGAGTCCGGGAAATTCCTTCGGTTGTCAGAAACACCCAGACGGTTAGAATGGGTTTGGTATGTAATGAAAATGAATGTTTCTCTTACTTAGTACTGATTCACGCCAACACAGAAGCGCTGGGTTCCTCTTTTGCTGCAAAAGCGGGGAACACTCACTGCAATACTGGAGAATTAAATGTTTATATACTGATCATTTGTCAGTTTTGAATGCACCACTAGCCGGTGGAAAATGTTTGAATGCAAGATTTAAAGTGCTCATAAAGTTTCCTTTAAATTAATTAGCAGGGATGGGAACCTGCGCATCGAAGTCATTACTACGATAAACATTAACAATCAAATAAGGCTAGTTTAGGGGAGTTTGTAAGCTGAAATCAATCACCACTTTTCAAAAGTGTTATTAGTTGATTTTGAGAAACGGGGGAAGTTTCGGATGTCTTTTAGACTATGTTTCTAATTCAGAAAATTTATTATTTCATGGTTTATAAAGGAAGTTTTTAATGAAATCGCAATGGATCTAATATGATAATTTAAAATTTTAAATGCTACCGTTTATAATTTTTCTACATGTACAATTCAACATGCACAAATATATAGTTCCTTAACAAACATTATTAAAATGAAAATTTCAAACGTTCTAGACTATTGAGAAAAATCTTTCAATAATCAATTAGCAATTTAATGTTCGAGTTGCTAGAAAGAAAGTTTTTATTTTATGATTGCAAGCATGAAAGTAAAGCAGTTAGTTAAAGTATTGAAAACATTAATACTAAATATTCAAATAAATTAGAAAAAGCTATTTCCCTTTATTTCGTCACTTTTTTATTATAAAATTAGAAAAATTCATTATTTAAAATTTCTGCGAACTTTTCTATTTTTAAAATTCTGATTAATAAATGATAAAAATAGATATTCAAACATCATCTTCGACAACCTTCAGTTATCTGGGTTTTCAGTACAAATCTTTATATTATATGGACGAGTGTTAATTTTGTTTCAATATCATCTAACACATTACTAGATTTTAGTATCAAAAACTGCTTCAATCATAAAAAAGGCAAATTAATTATGGTGCGAAATGATTTAGGGTTTAACAAATATATCAAAATGAAAGAGAAACAGACATTAAAAAGAATTTTCAAAGGTGTTGATTAAAAAGCCCTGCGAAATTTTTTAAAGATATATTGATTGTTTTGCCCGTGAATTTACTTAAATAGAATAGTTTTCACACAAACCTTTTCATTTATTAACATAATTTATTTAAACTAGAAATCACATTCCTGATGACTAAATGAAACTTACCGCAACGGTGATATTGTATAATTCACTACTTAAATGCATGTATGTGTTCTTTAGATTATTTCGCCACGGTAAACTTTAGCTGGATAAAAAAACAAGTGTTTGTTTTAGATAGAGTGTCTTTTATTTATCCAGAAGATATTATTGTAAAGAAACAAGAGTTGTTTTTTCAAAAAGATGTGTTTCACTATACTAATAGAGTTTAGCAATTAATTTTAAGCAATTTTACTTTCAATTATAATACTTTCATTCCCAAGAGGAATACCTTTTTCATCTAAGCAGCAATAAAGAGGAAGCACTTGGATTCTCATTATGGGTACAATCAATAAGAAATAAAATGAAAATGAGGATATCTTTGGATAGTCATAAAATAAATTTGTGTATGATTGTATAATTTAACCATAAAACATTTTCATAAAATATGAACTTTGAGGCTGTGACCGAGACATATTTTTCAACATAATTTACTCATAGTGCATTTCAATGACATTTTAAGAACTCATGGATTTTTGTACAAAGTATTTTAAGGTCCCAATTCATAAGTTAACTTCAAGTAGTTGTTTTGAAATTTTATAATGAATGTCTTCTCAACAACTCCTTGTAAAATCCCAGCTCAATTTAAAGCAAAAATAAATGTTAAAATACCAAATAAAATTCTTCAATTCTTTTCCCTGCGTTATATTTTCATGCATTATGTGTTGGTAATACGCGACAATCTAATTCATCGTCTTTGAAAATATTTATGTCATACAATACGTTTTTAACATTTTTGTCCTATGTTCTTCACTGAATTTGATATGAGTACTTTGGCACAAGCGTGTTTATTAATATATTTTCATTTATCTCGGTCGCTGAATTTGATATAAATAATTTTAGTGATTCAAAACTTTAAAAAAATGCATACTTTTGGAAAGGATTTTCTATCGCTGTTTTTAAGAATATTGTTTAGAAGAGATAAGAAAGACAAGAAAATAATCATCTTAACTAGATGTTTCTTGTTAATTTTTTCAACATAAGTTAAATTAACTTCTATTCAAATTAAAATAATAAGCGTGATAGATTTAATGATTTTTATGGAAAGGTCTGCTACCAAGATAATAACGTAAAAAATATTTTTTAAAGTTTTCTATTCTCTAGGAACTATTTAAAAATTATTAAGTGAAAAAAGGCTATTTTAACATTCAAACAGAATATACAAGATATTTTTATTTGGTTGAGACTTTTGTTTACCGAATAAGTTGATACTGAACTACCGAAATATTTCTCTGGTCAATTTCCGTTAAAATAGCCAAATGTCTTATTTATTTGAAGCTTGAGGAATTTCGATAAGTGGCCTACTTCTAGTGTTTTCATTTCTTTTTCTCCTATTCTTTTTTCCCTTTATTTGAAGAATTTGCGCTTATCAACTTTTTTTTTAAAAAAAAGAAGCGTGATTTCTGTCAATCTAGGGGCGTCAAATTACAAAAGTTCAGAACTCTTACTTGAAAAAATAAAGAATATGCTCTATTGATTACGAGTAAACGCATCTTTTAAAAACTGCTGGGGAAAAATACTGCTAATGAAAATATAAGCTTATATGGACAGAATACGGTATTGATTCAGTCTTAAAACGAAAAAAACTCGCTTTTCGATTGAATGCTCTCGCAAACTTGATATTAAAGTTCCCTAGATTCAATATTTTATCGATTTCATCTATCATCAGGAGAAAAGTAAATTTTTTAAGGAAGATTTCTTTTTTATTTTAGCGTAAACTTTAAAAGAAATGAACCAACTGTAAGATCCGTTACTTTTCGAAACATTTAATTGACTAGTTTGGACATACTTCTCTATACTTCATTATAAAAAAGCGTTTTTCGACCAGTGTTCGTGTCATAAATTTTACTCTCTTTTTTCTATTATCAAAAGAATTGTTTTTTTTAAAGTTTTTTTACTTAAATCGTCTTGGACAGATAAATGTGATAAGATTCAAACCATGGAATAAAGGTTACCGTGATAAGTAAATTTCGCAATTTCATAAGGAAATGCTTATTCATTTAACTTTCGCATTTATACTTTTTTAATATTGATGTATATAGATGTATATTGATGCAACGAGCATATGTGCTTATATGCTCGTTAATATTTTTTGCTCCTTATTTTGTTGCTGGCTTTCCGAGTCATGAGTAAATAATTATTCATATCATGCTTTAGGATTTATCAAGCATCATCATGTATTAGGATTCATCATGAATTCTAAAACATGTGAGTGTTAGAATCAAGTGTATATTTTTTTCATGATTTAGTGATAATTGGAAAGATCAAACCTTATTCAAAGCTTCTCAATATAATTCTACTGAACGATAACGATTAGTATTTGATCATCATTCCCAGAAAAATATTTCCAACTTTTACAGTGAAAAATATTTGATTATTATACTAACCAGTTTTTATTATAGAATGTGTCAAAATATAACATCCATTGTTTCTAAATTGACCAGTATCTATAAGAAAAAAAAATCAATTTTTATTTTTCAAAAACAGTTATTGAAAATAATATCTTTATTAATTAATTTATAGATTATCGTTTTCTTTATTTTTAATAATTCAGCATTTTCCATTCATTTAGTGGCCGGAATCTTTTAAATTTTTAAAATCTACACCGGAAAATGACGAGCCATATGAAAAACTCTGTAAAAGTCATGCATTATTTTTGCAGTTCTAATTCAAAATTTTAATTTTTATTCACTTTGTCTATTTCATCTTACAGGTGAATTCATTTGCAGCAATGACGCAGATTCCTTTGAAAAGCTGATTTTTTGGAAGCTCTGCTCATCTTCATTATAACCCCTGTGTGAAATCCTATGTTCTAATTAGTTGATCTTCAAGAAGGGTGTCATCGGAAAGTCACCAAGATGAGCTCTCTTTCCATCTTTCTGATCCATTTTACTTTTAGGCATGGATTTTGATTAAACAGCAAGCGATTCCTGAATGTTATTATTAAAAGAGGGATATCGTACACAAACAAAATGGTTTGGAATCAGTTTGAAAAATAATTCGTCCGAATTTGAATCATTTATAAATTGTAATATAATTACTGCTTACTGTTTCTGGATGAAATTATGTGAAGAGGCGATGAAACTTCAAGGAATAATTCCTACGAATCTAAATAAGTATAAAAAATGTATTCACTTATACCAAAAAATAAAATAAAACAAAACGTTAGATTAAGGTGGGTTTTTTTTGCTTTGTTTTCATGAAGTTTCTTGGAAATACGAGAAAATCCAATAGTCAGATTTACTGAAATCTTAACCTTTTCCTATCTTTTAATCATTCTAAATCTTAACCTTTAATTTACTGAAATCTTAACCTGTATATACTTATTTTTCTTTATTCAAATGTATGAAATTATGAGACGCTATATAAAGTGCTCGCACCAACTTCTAATTTCTTGGTAATATTTGCATAATTATGAATATTTCATAACACTCTAACATGAATTTGCATTTAAATTTATATACGCAAGAAATTAAAAGAATTTAATTAAAATATGACCACTCAGTAGGATTATAATTTTATAATTTGAACTACTACCATTTTTCCACTTCTTTTCTTTCAGTTCCTTAGAAAACCTGTTAACAATTTATTACCATAGATGACTAAAATTTGACAATTAAAATATTCAAAATGAATTGAATTGGAAAAGAAAAAATACACAGTTGATTCAAAGATAAGACTGTTTTATTGAAATTATAGCAACTAAGTAATATATTTCTTTCTTAGATTCTTCAATTAAAAACTCAAACTGTTACTTAGTTATACAAATTCATTTTAGAGCTTCTGAAATTTGCAGGCATTCAATAATTCAATTTTCATATGATATAATGCAGTGAGTTATTCTATCGATAAGTGAATAAATCATAGGAAATATCACGCTATATATAGTATTGAAGAAAAATACTTTATTGTGATTTCTTGCTGGTCGATAAGTATTATTTCTTTTTCCTTAGTCTGCTTTTTTGCAACTTTTGAAATACAAAAGAAATAGTATATGGAAATTTTCTAAGAAATATCCAATTAGAGGGCTATCATTAAGTCTTCTGTTTATGAGGAAGGAGAACTTCTCAGGAAAACTGAGCTTAATTCCTATTACTTACGAAATAAAATCATGAATGTCTCAAAAAAACCAGTTCGAGCATAGTACAGATGGAGAGATCCAAAGAAGAATCGGTTGACATATCCACAGAAGTGCATATTCGGTCTAAATGTTTTCTAAATATTAAGCCCACAAATTTTCTAAATTATATACTTCTGATGAAGAAGAGGAAAACCCCTCAAAATACAGCTTTAACGTTAATATTCCTTAAATCTAATGAATCTTCATATTCAATATAGCTTATTTAATTATATTAATGTTCCAGTCTGAAGATATGCAAGGATTATTGTATTTTTAAACGTTGAACAAATAAAGAGGATGGCAACCCTTTCCAAACTTCCACACCAGTGGGAGGAAGTGAAAAGCCAGCAAATTTATCGTGTACCAGGCCATCGTACACAGCGAATGTTTGGTGGAATTGGGTCTGGAACCTATTATTCTGCAGCCTAAAATCTACCAATAGACCACTGCTCCCCCTATTCAAAATCAGGTACTACAAAATGCTTGCTACATAACGATATTTTTGTTGCTGTAAATTTTTTCTTTAGTTTTAGTTATATTAACGTCCCGTTTTGAAGCAACACGAGGGCTATTTTGGGACGGACCTCGTAATTTTGAACCTGGGTCAGATGACGAGGACGACACCTGAGTTGGCACCCCCCTCTCCAAACTTCCACGCCACACCAACGGGAGGACGTTTGACCACTACGTATGATTTAACGTGCAACAGGCCCCATACACGGCGGATCTTCAGTGGAATCGAGTCTCGAACCTGGAACCCTCCGGCCCCAAAGCCGAGACCTTACCACTAGGCCACCGCGGCCTCTTTGTGTTGCAGTAAAGAAATATTTTAGTATAAATTATTGGTTACAACAATATTCTAACAATGCAAAAATGCAAAATGTGAATTGGTAAGAAGGAACTGAATATCCATTTACAACATATAACTGTTGACTAACATACATATACATATAATAACATAACATAATATACATATAATAACATACTGCAAGAGGAAGTTTTTCTGCCTGTCTGTCAAATCAACAAAACTTTAATGCATAGAAAATATCCATGCAGAATAATCTTCTATATAACAGTTTAAAATATCTTGAAGATCTATTTTCAAATAAGAAGTAACTTCGAAATTACTTGATATGATAAAATATCCCATGTAAGAAAAATTCAAATAAAAGAAAAAAATCGTAGGAAAAGAAACAGGATGTTAGGCTTTACTGTACTCTTCAATAAACATAAAATCGACTGAAATTCATCTTATATACATTAAACTGCCATTTTAAGCATCCGAGCGAATAAAAACATAACCTCCGCATGTATTGTTTTGTATTAACTTTTTGGTTAAACTTCGCAGAAGATTTGAAATTCCGAAAGAGGGCAGATTCACCGGAAGACCTACGATCTCCAAAAGGCAACTTGAAGCTGGAAACACGATGGAGTATCTGAACAAGGCCTTTTGAGATCGCTCAATGCCCTACGGAAATCATGGCAGCTGATTTCCGGGAATTTTTGCAAAGGCCTTCATGGCTCTTGCTGGCATATCTTTGAATAAATCCTTCCTCTAAGAGATTTTTTCTTTACTTTTCTTCGATCTTTTTCTTTCTCTTCTTTTTTTAACCTAATCCCAGCCCCTTCCTGCTTTATATCATTTTGTTGTTGATGAGAAACCATATCGGCCATCTATCCTGAACAATCCGAAAACACGAAAGTTCCGTGAACACATACTTTTTCTTTATTTTCCCCTCAAGACTACTACCACCCTTCTTTATTCTTCGCCCTTCTTTTATTCGAATTCTGGCTATCTCATTCATTCTTTGCTTTCGCTGAATGTATTGCAATGCAATCCCCTCGCGATCAACGATCCACCGCATTGCATATTGCAGTGTTGAGAACCAACGGTCTGCAAAGCTGATATTGAATGTACAGAAGTTTAATATTATCTATTTATTGCTAGCTCATTTCTTCAAAGACTTACGCAGCTCAGACTTGTTCTTTCTTCAAAGATATTCAAGCTGGTGAGGTTTTCTTTTGAAGATAGAATATATGCAGCTTTAAGAGGCTGGTCCAAGTCAAAATTGTTACAAGAAAGAAATGCCCAAAACGAATTGAATGCAACAGATAAATTTGCGATTTCTTATTGGAAGTTATTTCTAATTCTCAATTAAACATTGTATTGTGCTGATATTTAACACTAGTTATAAATAAATTTTCATAAAATTCTTTAAAACAGCTTCTTAAAATTTTTCTGCGTCCCTTAATATTTACTTAAATTCCTCCATGATAGTAAATATTTATCTATCTAATTTTCACGCTAAAAAGCTTGCCCTGCCCTCATAATTGGAAAATAAATTAGAAAATGAAATATAAATCTAGATATATAAAACTCAACATGTGTATGTGTGTTTGTTCCAGCATCACTTCCGAATGCTTAAATTGATGAAACTTGGTACAATTATTCCTCATTGGCCGACTAAAATAGACTCCAACACGATCCTTCAGTGTAAGGTGGGAATCTTTTAAATACATTTTGTAAATGGACTGATTGACATGAAACTTGATTCACAAGTTTGCACGTATCAAACTAAATATATAGTGGATAAAATATTCTCTAATCAACTCCTCAGGCTGATAACTAACTCCAATCCACTCCCTTCTGGACGGAGTGGGGGTGAGTCTTTAAATTCATGTAACAAAAGGACCGATTAACAACATATTTGATTCGCATCTTTTAACGTATCAAACTAAATAATGGTGTGGATATGGTTGTGGTTAAATCTTCACCAATGAACCTCTCAAGATAATAACAATTCTAAGGCATGTAAGGATGTTTATTCAGAGTGGTTGAAACAATTTTGATGAAACTTTATGAACCTTTTTCTTATTGTTCAATTAAACATACTGGAATGATTCATAAGCCCTAGCTCGTCCCCTTCTTCGTTGAGTCTATGAAATTTATTTAACAAAGGGAACAATTAGTATGAATTTTTTACGGACATCCTGAAAAGAATGATTCCGAAAAAATGCGCATAGCAATGTAAGAAATACATAAAATACAGTATATTACATACTCAAACGAAAGAAAATTATCCTATTTTCCTTTGGGATTTTTTTATTCGACTTAGATCAATATTCGACCAATAAACTAATTTTAATAACCACTATGTAATTTATGTCCTGTCTTCCAGAAGATTTTGATAAGATAAATAATGGATAACACCGTGTACTTTGCCAGTTAATAATAAATAAAAAGAAATTTAAAATAGTTATAAAATTCTTCGTGTCACGATGATTTTCTTAACTAAGTTTTTGCTTACATTTATTGACGAATCTGAAAAGAGGCAACAGGAAAGTTTTTGCTATCCCATTTCGGATCGCAACCCATCGTTCAAGAATCTTTGCTATAAAAATATAAAGTACTGTTAGGAGAAAAAGTGCACTAAATGATTAATTCTATACTAAACTACATGATACGAAGATAATTTTAATCTAAGACTTTCTATCTTAGGATACAATTAATACAATAGGTTTTTACTTCATAGTTCTCTTGGGATGTATAATTTTCGCTTTCAACACTTACGAATATTTGCCAAAATCACCATGCAGATGGATATTTAAAAAAATAGAAATCAGAAGCAAATGCTTTAGTTGAGATGAAACTATTCAATTATAGGAACGTAGCAGGAATTTTTTTTCTTGCATAAAATTGATTATACTTTATATTCTAGATGTCAGATATGTTAGATGTTTTGATATTCTAATTTTTCGATCTTCTATCTTGTAATTAGTTCACATGAAAATATTAATCACTAAGCCCATCATAGTTATGGTTTCCAAAACATTTTTACTGATTTTGTAAGGAAAAGTTTTTTCAAAGCTGTTTTCGAAAGAAAGTGTAATTTTAAAGTCTTATTTAAGTCTTCATTTTGAAGGTATGATTGTCGATGGAACACAGTTCAAATCATATGATCGTATTTCAAATACCATAATTCCTAATTTGAATTTAAGCTGAAGATTACGGAATAATATTTCAAAATGACTTTTACACGGAGATTCCGGCGGAAAAGCTGGGAAGTACTTCCCCCCATTTCAAATGATTGGGAAACAAGGTTTGGACTTGGACCATACAGTTGTCATGCATGGATTGGTAAATCTGTATGGGAAGAGAAGTTTTCGGCAAGATAATGAGAGGATAGACAAATTAATTCAGCAGGCAGAGAGAAATTATAATGGCTTAGTGGTACAGCATCTATACCAGCCATTATGCAGAAGCGAAAAAAACTGTAAGTACAGCATCTGCATGGCCCGTAAAAAAATGGTAAAACTGTCAATATATCCATATTGCTTTCAAATTAGATTTCCGGAGATTCCTGATTCACTTATAAAACTGGTCAGTCTAGTCATTTTTATCAACACAATCAAACAGTTTATAATGATTGCCGAAACTTTTAATTGGAATTCAAAAGCAAGACATTTCTATAACTGATTTTGATGTCGGGGTAAAATATCAAACACTGTAGTTGCCAAATACGCAAATAAAGATCACAAATCATTCAGAAGGGTGCATACTGTGTCAAAAAATATTTTAATCTTGTCTAGAAAGTGATTTAGGGTATTTCTAAGGAAACATCCATATATAGCTATTGGTTAAAAGATACTTAAACACAATTATCATAACCTAGAGTTTAATCTTAAAAATGCCACATGAATTTGAAGTTCATATTTTGCCTATAAAAAAATCGTATAATATTAAAATCAGTATACATTTTACTCATCTTCTTCCTTTGTTCTCTTTCATAAAATCTCGTCGCAGATATTTAATTAAATGTAGAAATCTTTCTAACATGGAAAGATGAAAAGATTGAAAAAATATTGAAATCGAGTCTGGCAAAAAAGATTTGAGAATTTTACTAGATTGAATTAAACATTTTCAGAAATATAATTATTTTTTACAACTCATAATTGCATTTTAATAGCCACGACTAGGGGGGGGGGACTTTTAACAAATCTTATAACTGATAATCTATAAGAGTCACATTCAAAACCGATTTTCAATACCAGAAAATTATTATATTCATTGTTTACTTTTAATCTTAAGAGTTAGATAAACATTATTTTCTTACTTTAAAATTGCATCAAAATTTATTGTAGTTTAACTAAATATCCTTATTGTTTTGTAACATTCACTCAATAAAATTGTCTGAAATTGACAAGGAAGATATAGATTATTCCCAAACAATGGTTGACTAAAAGTAGAGAATTTCTTCTTTATTCTAAATAAAATAGAAATCAGATTTCAAAAGATAAAAATTTAATCTGTCAACTTTAAGCCTTTATGTCCAAATGCACCCATCTAAATTTGTCAGTCAACTGAGAATTTTTTTAAAAAATGTGAGAGTTAGTTTTATATATTTCAAAGTAAACTTCCATTCAAATCTATTTCCTACGTGACTGCTTCGAACTCCTTTCTAGGTGATGCTAGTTCTGCCATCTGTCGGAAATTATCAAAACTAAAGGCTGTGTAGCCACTTGCCTTTAGAAGTTTGAAACTTGTTTCAAAGTAATTTGCCTTGCGAATGATATCATTTACAAAAGCAAAATAAGTTCTTCTAAACTACAAAATAATACCTCCCAACCAACAAAACAAAATTCATTCTAATTTCGCAACTAACAATGCCGTATTCGGTATGTTTCTTCTTCAGAGTTCCCCTTCACGTATTGAATATTTTGACGCCTAATTATAAGTAATTGAGCTACACTTAATTAGTACTGAAAAATTATTATCAAGTGGTGTACTTTTTCCTTTGCCTGCAGTACTTTTCTAATTTACCAAATGAGAAAAACAGATAAATATACCGGAGAAGAGATTCGACGGATATTAGGAAGGACTTATTTGCGCCCTTCCAGGATATTTCTCTTTTAATCTCAGGTTGTGCTTTTAATAAGCACTTTTCAAAACCTGGTAGACAGACGTATGCTTTAGCTCCAAATCACTTGATGCGGTTGGACTGGCTGCTTAAGATTTCTTTCCAAGCTAAACACAACTGTGGGTCAGTTTTTCCTGAAAGTCCTTCAGGAAGGCCAAGCACACATAAATTGGAAGTAAATCAGACTTTAACCTCAGTTGTTACCCAAATGCAGTAAGGTCGTTTTGATCAACAGAAGGTGTCACACTTCCTCTTTACCATGAATTCTTGGCTCATGGTTTCGACTGAATAAGGTAGAACAAGTGAGATTCTAACTACCGCTTAATATTGGAGTCAATAACAAGTTAATATGGATGTTTCACCAGGAATTTCACATCATACCTATATTTCGAAATTAATTTAATTTGCATTAAATTCCACTTAAAGTAGCATTAAAAGGCAAAACATCGAAATCATCAAATTTATTTTATTTATAAAATTATTGTTCATTTTAATAACTTCAGGCAACAAACTTCCGACTTAATTTCCATTGTAATCACTCCTACCTCTTTCGGTGACAGGATGCGATAAAAATTGTTTTAGTGAAATGGATCTTTTTTCGGCTCTTGCTATCTTGAGGACTGCTTGAACCTAACTAAAATATAACTGAAGACAATACAATGTGCTCAGCAGCCGACAAATCTTGTTCCAAATTTAAAACACCAGTAGAAGATGAAAAAAATTGCCGAGAGTGTGAAAGTCTTTTAGTGGCAGTATCCGATAAAAAATTGAACTGATTTTTTTTCATCCATGAATTAGAATTTGTCGTCGTTGTAATCACAGAAAAATAGAGTTAGTTACAATAAAGGTTTGAGGTCCAGTGGGAAATATATGTTGTATTGAGATATTGTGAAATGTATATATTTTCGCCATTATTTTCAATAATTTAGTGCACCTTGGTTTTAGATAGATATTCAAGTTAAAGATTTAGAGTAAATTTTATTATCTGACATCCTGACTTCATCTTACTTAAAAATTAAAGACAGATAAGTTTATTCAATGCGTAAGATTTTCTAAATGTCATTTTTGTATTTATTTCATTCTTAATTTGCATTTATATTCAAAAAAAGCATAAAGAATAAACTATTTCTGCTTAGTCTCAAGTTATTGGTTACAAAAATTACGAACAAACTTGCCTTGTTCTTTCAAGATGTAAAATAAAGTACATAAAATGTTTTACCTACATAAGGACTTATTTCATTCATTATGTAAAAATATAGAAAAGTTATGTTTATAAAGCTCAGTTTCTAAGTGTATGACCTCGTTTGTTTTAGAATAAATAGTTAGTTAGTACTTTGAAAGAATGATGTCTGCCTAATTTCTAGTAGTTAACAAATTTCTGTGTTCTGAGGTACTGACAACCATAGTTTGATTTAGTTTCGATATACTAACGTCCCGTTTTGACACAAAATCTATTTCTAGACGGTCCACGCAATTTTGAACCATGGTCAACTGACACGGACTGAATCTTAACAGACAGCCCAAATAAAAACTTCCGTGCCACAGCAGTGGGAGGATGTGTGACCTCAATAGATTAAGCCCATACCAAATCCACATAGACGGTAGACCTTCGATGTAATCAAGTCTCGAACATGCAACCATCCGTCCTGAACCTATACTCTGCCATCAACCCACCATGTCTTGATGAACTTGAAGAAAAGTGGATAATTTTAAAATCTTCCGCAATTTTAATCAATAAAAACAAAATGCATGTTATTATTAGTTTGTTTTTGATGTATTAATAACCTCTTTTGCAAACAAACACTTTGGTGAAAAAATTGGAATAGGAAAAACTCCTAAGTTACACATTTCAGTTATTTTAAGTAAAGATACAAAAGAATTGACCAGACCTAATCGTGTAAAAACTTCGAAAAGACTGAAGTGTAAAAGAAAAAAAACTTAACTTCTGCAGTCTGTAACAAATGTAATAAGACTCTAATCAACAAAAGAGTTTTAACCAGTATTTATTCTTTTTAATGGCAAATACACGTAGATGCTATTGAATTAAACAAAAGTCCCGACGCAAATCAAATACGACCCTTACCGTAGTCGAATGCAAGGCAATCTCCTTACCAGTCATAAAACGTCCGAATGAGAAGACAAACAGTGCTTTTGTCTCCAATTGGTATCTCACAATTTCTTGTTGATACCAATTTTAAATGGCAGCAAAATTTCCTCCGACCTACAAAACATACATAGCCAGGAAAAGTTTGTCGTAAATAGGAATAAGGAATTCGTTGCAGTTGTTATTATTGGTGTCCATGTCCTAGACTTTCAGCAAGAACTGTTAAGGCAGCAAGCGACGTTTTTCCTTTTCTTCCCCCCCTTTATTTTTTATTTATTTATTTACCCAACTTTCCCTTGTATCCTTGATCCCATTTTATCAGTAAAGAGGTCTTGAAACTTTCAGTAGAATTCTCCTTTAAACGTCGTTTTAAGAACTTTGGACCCAGTGCGCGTTTCAATCTAATTTGGACTACAGTGTATACTTTCCTCTAAAATGCTGCCCTCGAGTGCAGAGGACTTGGGCATTTTCGTCAGGCGTTGTCTTTATCAAATGCTACAAGATTCCTTATCTATTGATACGCGAAGAGAGTAGGAGACCAGGTCGGATGTAAGCAAGTTAGGAGGTTTAAGAGAGAGAAGATGTTATTTATTTTTCCTATAGTTTCTCCTTTCACCTACCAAATGGAATCGAAATATATTCTGCTTACGCTAAAAATTATGACCTGTGCTTGAAGACAGCAAATACTGGCAGTAAAATACAACCGTAAGAAAAGAAAAGACGTATTTTTTGAATTCATTTTTAATATCAGCCCTTCTACTTCACTCCCGGGACCGGGGAAAAGATTAAAGCCCCGGTGCTTTCTTTATTGGCCATCCCGAAGATGCAGTTTTTGTCTTCCATCTCTGATGAATTTTTAAAAAGTGCCAGAAAATAAAACGCGTATAGGATTTTACCGGCTATTAAAATACTAGAGAGATATTGTGGCGGCAGTATTCGGAATGACCGCAGAGTAACTGAGTAGATGGAGTGACAGGATAAATATTTCCGTGACTTATGTATCGAGTAAAATACCAGAAATTTGCTATAAATCTTTTTTCACTGTACCATGGAGGATTCGTGGCGATGTCTGTGTTTATATTACAATGAAGAATTAATATTTAAGGCATCTTCGTAGCCGAAATCTTGTTTTGCAGTTGAGGGGAAAGTGCCACATAAACATGGATAATGGTAAAAATTCGAAGGAGGTTCTTAAATATTTCTCGTTGATATAAGTTTATGTTTAAGAAAATAAATTTCATTTTTGCATTATTTCTCAGGGTTATTGTTTTGAAAAAATTAATAAAAGAGTAAATTCTATATTCAATCAACAGGGGTTTTCTCACCTAGACTTTCTCGCATACTTTCACGATGTGGAGTGTTTTGTGTTTCGTCATATAGGGAGGAAAATCGGATATGTATTTTTTACCTCTTTCCTTTGGCCGATTGACTCCAAAAATTCATACAAATCTACAATTCTAGTGGTAAAACCATATAGAAATTTCATCTATACAGCTCGTTGTGCTTGAAAGTTATGTTCCCTTGCATGGGGACAGACGGCTATACAGGCATTAAGACTACAAACCAAAGACCATTCATCTAGCTCGTTTAGTTCCTGAGTTATCGTGCTCACAGAGAGACAGACATGATTCTGATACCGGGTAGGGGGTTTTGGGGTCAGGGGGAATACAGAGAGGAAGTTCAAAACATAGAGATTCACCGAAATCTAGAGGACGAATTTTTTGACGATTACAACACTTTCTCTTAGTTACACATCGAATACGGTCGCGGTGGTCTAGTGGTAGCCCTCAAGTTGCTTCAAAATGAGACGTTAATATAACTAAACTACTTCGCATACAAGAAAGTAAAAATGAAGATGAATATAGAATCCTCTGATTTCTAGTCGAGTATACTGGTACTTTTGAAAAATTGTTTCTCAAGTCGGTCTACGTGGAAGCTGGTTCACGTATCGCCCTCATCCTCTAACCAAGACTCAAAGTTACAATGCTCTTTCCCCAAAACTTCAAAACTGGGAGCTAATCTAACAAATCATATCATATATATTATCTGTTTCTGGACAAGAAGCATCGGCCGTGAGAAGATATAGGAAATCAGAAATGCAAATTTAATGCATAAGCTAGTAAATAAAGAAATAGAAATGATGCTTCGTTACCAACACAGCTAAAAAGAATAGAAAAACACTTTACTTGAAATATTTTTATTAATATGTCTAAATAGTTCCATTCCCCCAAATTCCTGTTTTTCCACCTTCTGTTTTGTCTTTTCGTATATAGATGGCGCCATGGTTCTAGTGTTTCTCTAAAAAACTTGCTGATTACTTATTTTAACAGAAAGTTAGAGTGGGATTGTGATTGCGTGAGGACATTTTTTCCCCTCTTTTTTCTCTATTCTGGGCATGGGGTAATTTTATTTTTATGATGGCTGCTATTAACAGCCAGATGGCTAATATTTTAAAATCAATCTTATTAGCGTTTTTATGTTTGTGTTTGGTCTTCCTTTTTCTTTTAAAATAATGCTTTTTAGATAGTACTGATCTCCTTTGTCTTTTGTGGGGAAATTTCGGGCTAAGAGAAGCTATATTTGGCGTAATGCAAGCTTCTTACAGAAAAATTTCCCAAATATTTTGAATCCATTTCGAATAAAGTCCTTAGCCCTTGATAAAATGGACTAGAATGGATTCCTTGTTTGTTTAATTCGATTCCCTCTGAATTTATCTTTGCTTTTTGGCTTTCTTTGAATAATATTGATCTCTATTATTTGAATTAACTTATTTTCAGGAGAAAATTGAAAATAAACTGCATAATTTGAAAAAAATGAGTAAATGCTATAGGCTAATTCATTCACATTAAAATCTATTGAATATGACAGTTTAAAATTTTAGCTAAATCAAATACACTGTATGATGACTAAGAACAGGGGATATGACTTCATTGGAATTTCTTCAAATTCATCCACCCCAAAATCTATTTTGAAGCATACGCTTTATGGCAGTAATACATTATGTTTACAAATAATCTCATTTATAAAACTATAAAACAGAAGAGAACTTTTTCCAGAGTGTGTTCTACATAGAAATAGGGCTAATGAAAAGATATTATTTTGCAATGATTTTGAATATTTTCCATCATAAATGATGATCTGAAAGAAATTCATCTTTCTGATTAATAAACATTTGTAATTAAATGCACGCACAAACATTTCTGAAATGTTAATTTGTCTTACTCCTTTTTATACTTCCTCTTGATGATCACACTGACATATTTAAATTTGTTTATTCTTCTACTAATTACAACTTCTTCTAAAATTTTTATTCTTTTTTGTATACTTTTTATGCGTAGTTTATCTAGCAGAACTTTTTTAATTATAATTTTTTTAAGTTGAACTTTTCGGATTAAGAATTTGTTAATGAATACCTAAGCTAAGAAACAAACTAAAACGCATGTTTCTTGAAAGACCACCTTATTCATTTTCCTTTCGGCCAGAAAAAAATATCACGCACCCAAGCATTACATGTACATAGGAAAATGAATTAAGTAAATTATTTGTTAATTCATGACAAATAAAAAAGATTGTAATCATTATAGAAATGTCAAGAAAACATTTTAAATTTATTTGTTTTTCCTCATTTATTTTTGATTAATAATAATAACAAAAAATCTGACATAAGTGCTTGGTTTCAAAGTTTTCACGCCCAAAAAATTATTTTATAGTTAGCAAAATTTAAAAAGCTGCATTCTAGAATTAACTATACCAATAAGATTTGAAAAACCAAACTCCTCTATAATCATACATTCTTCGTCATCTAAATTTCAGCCATATATAACATCAGTCGCAACAATCAAGACCAACAAAATCTTACTGATTTGATTGATCCAAAAAATAAAATCTGATCTAATCATTTCACAAATGAAAGAATCATTTGACAAATTTCAAAAAATGGTTCTGAATGAAGATTTTCATAATTTATTTTTAATAATAACGAGAATTACAGAATTACATGGTACGAATTTTATAAATGTTGTTGGTTTCCGATGTAGGTAGGCCAATTTTTGAAGTGCCGATATCATCAAAATTTCCAACACAAAATTCACTTAATAACCGTTACTTCTCTTTTAGCCGCACTTCAGCCTCGAACAGCATCCATGATAGGAATTAAAACCAGAATTGCAGAATGTATAACAATAAAAGAATTTAAAATTTCATATCTTAAAAAGGAATCAAAATTTACGCAAACGTTAAAATAAGCAAAGCTGTATTTTTTGACAAAACTCTTTAAGTTAGAAAGCTCACTGCAGATGTAGCTGGAAATTCTAAAAATCATTTTCAGTTTCACAAAACCACATTTATTATTAACTGAAATTTTAAACCAAGAAATATATTGATTTAATTAATTCCTTAATAACATAACACTTTATACTATCATCTTAAATATTTACCTCAAGCTATGCATTGTTTTCAACTCATAATTTTCAAAAATCTCTCGATTTTTATTGATGCCTCTCAGACATTGGTAATTTAGGCCAAAATCTCACTTCGAGACTTAATAAATATCAGTGAAATCTTGTTCCTTAGTTTGTCAGTTTCCTCAAATTGTGATACAAAATTAAGGTTTCAGAGGAGAGGATAATAAATATTATCTTTCCGATACTCTTTTTTGTAAGACATATGTGTAAATGAAATGAGCGAATGAAATATAAATAAATGGTAAATAAAAAGATATGCAATTATTTGAATAACTTCAATGAAAGATCACAAATCCAGATGGTTTTTCCTTTACTTTTCTACAAAAACATTTAATGGTCTTACATAGAAACATGCTGTAAAACTTTTTACAACTCCACGAATGTTCTATAGCACACATAGTTTTAAAAGAAAATTTTTACTTTTGACCATTCCAACGAGATTTCAAAACCAAAACCAAATTATACCAACCCTTACCTAACAACTGCAACTGCAAATAAAATCCACCATATTAACCAAAACCAGCAAACTCACACCGATTTAATTGATTCCCCGACATCAAAGCAAATAGCAGCGTTACCTCCAAAGATAATAAGCGGCCATCTTAAACGTTTAACATTGATTCCGATTCGGAACTTTCAAAGACCTGCCAATTTTCATAGATGTCCCTGAATCATGGGTAATTTAGCGACAGGCCAATCGCGTCTCCAAGCAGCATTAGCGCACTTCCAGACGTAATAGATACCAGTGAAGATCTTGGAAAGTCATTTAATACTCCTTTGATCGGAGCAGCATGTGGAAACAGACCAGTTCCTGTCTTCTATTGAAGGATAGCGTTTAAAAGCCACCACCAAGAGCTTAGATATGTACACGTAATTTAGTTTAGGTTGAGGGAGCGGTCACTCCGATCATCAATACATTTAAACACCAAGGCTTGTCTGAGTAATGATAATGATTGCTTGAACAATCGCCATTAGTTATAAATTGTTAATGTTCACCGGTTTAACTGCGTGAGTCAGTTGATAGAATAAGGCAATCACTAGGTACAGGAACGTTATGTAATAGAAGGAGACGACCGGGTACATCGATAAATAACCTGGAAGAGCTGAACTGGGGGGATGGAAATGTGGGTAAGAGATCACGTGCACAAAATCACCCACTTAAACAACCGCCTATCCGTAAAGCTCCATTATTTGTCCTTTCGCTTGGAGTCTTCGAGTCATGAATCAGAGTAAATCAAGAAATTTTAGGCCCCGCGGCCATTTTCTTGCTTGGAAGACTATCCGCACAATAAAATAGTTTTTGCCTCGCTTCTCCGCATGCGCGTCGCATAAATTTTCTCAATTCGAACTCGTCTTACGCGGTGGGGGGAAAAATTGTTATTCATATTTCATGCGGCATGGGAACTTTTTTTCGCTAAAAGTTTCTATCGAAAGAACTTTGGGATAGTTATTCGTACATAAGTCTATCAAACTCAGGAAATTCTCCCCTGTGAATGGGAATTGTTTGTTCCAGCATTTAATATGCAGGGCTCAGGATTCGGAAAGTATTTATGGAAGTTTCTCTCTTCTTAGTTACATCCGGAGATCGGTGTCTCATTGGATTCGCGATTTTTTTTTTTCATATTTCAACTTTTGATACAAGTATTTTGCATTCGAAATATGAAGATCTATTGCGGCGTTCGAGATAAATGTTTCGAAATTAAAAATTTGCATTCCAGTTAAAAACTTTATATCCAGTCTTACCGAGAAAGTTTTCGAAAGTTTTTGCTTCGTTGGTTGTTTCAAATCCAAATATTTCAAATACCTAAATGTTTAGATTCTTTGCTTCACATTAAAGTAGGACTAACTCTCTG